>JAGWEN010000655.1:0-65177 GCA_018703685.1 Orius laevigatus
ATTCTTTTGTTTTAAAAATTCGAAGTAAAAATTTTGCCTCTTCTATTCTATTTCTTTAAAACCGTTTTTTTTGTCGTTGATAATTTCGAAAGAAAAAATAAACAAAAAAAAAAAAAAAAACAAAATAAAATTTTTGCTCTTTAAAAACTTTTTTTGTTTGATCTATTTTTCGCGGTTTTGTTTTTTGGACGAAAAATAAATCGACGAAAAAAAAAAAACTTAGGGGCTTTTCCTTTCTTCGTTTTGTTTTACATATATGCTTCTTATTCTTTAACAAATGGTTGTTGATGTGCGTGGATTTTGTGGTGGTTTTTTTCTTTTGTTTGCTTTGTTGGACTTTTTTGGGAGGGTGGGGGGTCTTTTGGGTTTTGGTGGCTGGCTGCGTGTTCGGGTTTCGGTTTTGAAGAAAATTTGCTCTTAAAATTGTCAAGTTTAAGGTTTTTGACGCGAAAAAGGCTCTTAAAACTTTGTGATTTGAGGGTTTTCAAAGAAAAATTGGCTCTTATAATGTCGATTTTAAGGTTTTTGATGAAAAATAGCGCTAAAATATGTTCAGAAAGAGAAGAAAAACTAAATTTTTGGGGGAAATTTGGGGGGAAAAAAGGCCGGTCTAGTGGATGCGCCCGGTGGGCCGATCCGCCCCTGCACTTAATGACACTAGAGAGTGTCATTATTTGGTGTGAAGAGGCCTGTTGAGCCTCAAAAAGACTTCCCACAATTGCCCTGAACTAATTTTTTCCTTATTTTTCAGATTATAAACAAAGTCGCAACCGTTCAGTAAATGAATCTCCATTTAACTCTTCAATATTGCCATGCGAGCAATGAAAGGCACGCTAAACCATCAAAGCCTTATTTTAAAATGTCACTTGTTTTCATTTAGTCATTGGTTTTTAAGTATTTTAGTGTTAAAATTCGTGTGCATTCTATGTATCTTTACTTCTGAGTGACAAAAACGCCAAAGAATTAAATCTGAATTTGCATTCACTTAGAACCTCTTTTGTACAACAGCCATTAAATATAGCGTGTAATACATCATTTTCTTAGTTGATTTTTATGTAATGTTCGATAGCTTTCTTATAAATAAATTATTTCACAGTCCAATGAGCTAGTCAATTTTTCATAAATAAATGACAGGGTCGAGTTAATGTGCATAATAAGAATCAATTCTTCAAATTCTTCAATCAAATGTTTATCACTGATAAAAGGTTTTATCCTATGACCATTATAAACCTAGTGCAATGCTGAAGAACTAATAATAGACGCCACAGAGAAAAAGTCACGTCCACGAGTGGAAAGTAATAAAGCAAAGTTTTATGATGGGTTAAGAAAGTTATTATTGATTCTTAATTTTGCACATAAATTGGGCTTTTATGAAATGAGCAACTAATGTTAAATCGAAATATTGACCCCTTATGTCCCTAAAGAAAATATAAACTTGTCGAGAACTTCCCCAAATGAAAATATTCTCAAAAATTCTCCTTCGCCCTCATCCCGGGTACCCTTCCCTGCTATCCTCCTGCCCTACCACTTGACTAAAATATGTAATAACTAATAAGAATTGCATTAGATGCTCATATTGAGTAAAAACACAATCGCTAAGTATTTGATGACTTCCTTTTTAAGCACTAGTGTTGATTTTTATGTATTTTGATTTGAAAAAATATGTAATGAATGAGGTAAACACAATTTTTCAATAAAATCGATTATATTATTGTATTAGATAATTTTAATGCCTAACTCCTTGCAAAATTTCAGATTCGTTTAGGCTGTAGCCCAGCTTGAGAACATGGTAGCAATGAAAAACCTCGTTTTTGAAGTCTTATATCTCGGCTCCCTGTGGACCGATCAACTTGAAATTTTCAGGGATTCCTATTATCGTATTAAAGAAGATCTGTATAAATTTTCAAGTCAATCGGTCCACAGGGAGCCGAGATATCCGAAAATTTGTTACGTTTTTCACCTCGTTCCTACATTTTTCCGTTAATTTCCAAAGGAAGCTTGGAAAAAAAAAGAATTCTGGGAAAGCTTTTAATTCACATAAAATATAATCAAACAATAAACAATTTGTTGTAAATCACGCTAACCCTAAACAAATATTAATTTTTCATGTTTATAACCAGTAAAATGATAAATTTAAAAAAAATTATTATTACAAAGCGAGCAGGATTTCATTAAAAAACTAATAGGATTTTCGTATTTTCAGACAAAACAAAATTTAAATAGAATTGAGCCATATACCAACAAAGGAAGAACATTAACAATTTTAGAGCATATTATTTATAAAAAATAAATCAGATTTTTCTCCTTTTCCGATTACAAAAGGCACAATTCGATACAGCTTTTTAGGGTTTTTATTTATAACACATCCATGAGGATTCTCGACACCAAATGTGTCCAAATAACAAGGTTAAAAGTTAAAAAATTTCAAACATCACAAAATACACTAATATGTACACCTCTAATAAATTAAACACAAACAATATGGAGTCACTGCGAACACATTATTGATTTTATAAGCACCAGTTTTAAGTCATCGTCTTTTTTCAGACGAATAAAAAATTTTAAATTAATTTCCAAGGCCAAATAAGAAGGCCAAGAGGTTCAAATGAATCAATTTTGTTTTTAATTTTAAGTTATTTTTATTTTTAAAGCTATAAATTGAGGCGTGTTCATTTTTTGTCTATTAGTTCGGAAAGATCTCCAAAGATGGAGTTAGTGCTGACTCAAAGTGGAGGTTCTATTTTTATCTCCATGGATAGTTTGGGAAGGTTATAGATCAATTTTGATATATAAAATGAAATAAATGTTTTTTGCCTCTAAAAAATTGGTTTTTACTTAAATTTTTTTTCCATGCGAACGCCTCAATCACATAATAATAAAATTTTGCCAAAATTTTGGAAATTTCAATAGCAAAGCTAAACATTTTCCAGGTACCTAATTTTAATTTTTGAATTATAACTAATTTTTTATTAACTTTGATAATTGACTTGTAGATTCTCGTTGGTATTTTTTAAATATATTTTAAGCTCTCAAATATTAAGTCCCAGTAATATTTTGTATGCAAATAAATAAACTTAAGAATACATAAAATTTAACATGCGAGTGTTCCACAGAGAGAGAAAAAAAATGCATAAAAACTTATTGAAAATAAAATTTTTAACAAAGCAACAGGTAAGTACAGAATAAAAGCGTTAATAGATAAATATTAGTATTTATAACAATATTTAGAATATATAACAAAATAGCGATTTTTTTTTCCTTTTTTTCTTTTTTTAGTTCTTTGATACGTTTGAGATTATTTCATGTTAAAAATTTCGATAATAGGCCAAAATTTAACTTAGGACTAAATTATACTACGTAAACTTAAAAACAAACTTTGGTTAAAAATTAAATAATTCTTATACGTAAAGATGCAAATTTGTTTGTTGTCAAAATTTCAGTCAGAGAGCCAAATTTTTAACTTTTCCTTTGAAAAAATGGACCAAAACCGACTCTTGCAAGTATTCAATTTTTTCGATGACATCAGCGGATTTGAACTGTCAATAATAGGAACTAGCACTTTCAGACTGAGTATTTATAGGTTTTTTAGGCATTTTTAACAGTTTAAAACAAAATAGCACAACCCCGCTTGAATTTTTTCCTCCATAAAGCGAGATTACACAATAAAGGAAAACTTTCCTTTCGACTAGTATTAAAATATTTTAAAATAAATATTAAATTTTTTAGGTCAAAATAAATATCTAAGAATTCTATTAGGATGAATGATTTGTATAGAAAAAAATAATACTTCACATTTTTTTCCCTACCAAATAGTGAATTTGTGATAGCACTTGCCCATTTTTAACTTTTTTAAAAGTTTGTTAGTAAGAAAATGAATATTCAAATACAAAATTGCACGCCTTTATGTAAAGAACCCTTAAAAACTAGATAAAACATTAATTATTAAATAAAACTAACATTTTTAACAAAGAGGGAAGTTTTTAAGTAATATAAAATTTAATATCGGAGAAGGCATATTTTGAGCTTAACAACTGTATCACAAAACGAGTGCTGGCTCTTGGACCATCGATGCACTCTCTATGAAGGCGATAGTCGAGAAAAATTTAAATACAAAAATTCTAAAATTTGTTAGTTTTAATTCGTTAATAAAACGCATGATATGAATGGCACAGCGGGACTCCTACGGATTTATTTTATTTATTATCCTGAATTGTGCGTTTTTTTTTGTTTTTTTTTATTAACACAGCTCGAGTGGAATATTGTCATATGCACAGTGGCCACATCTTCAAACATTTTGAAGTTAAGTAGAGCATTATTTAAACATTTACTTCAAAGTTTTGTTTTAGTCATTAAAATTGAAGTTAAAAATCAAAGTTGAAATGATAGAGAGGCTCTATTTGTTAAGTTTTTTTTTATTCCAAAAGTGAAAAGTATAAATTTACAATAATAAAAGAAACTTTGAAGTAAATGCATATTTGAGTCTTTAAAGCTATTGTTTAAAGTAAGAGTCTATCACTTGAATCTAAAATAGCATTCCGTACATTAGAAGAATCCCTCTGTTTTATTTAGATGAGGATAAATCTGAAATCAGAAAACCGTACAGGTTATTCATTAAGAGTGAGGTTACCTGAGAGGTTAGGCTAGCATATCTCCCTCCCATCACCTCCCCCACTCTCTTATCACCACCCTTACCCTTCTTGACTCAACAATGGCTGCTGAATGAAGAAAATTTGAGATAAATAAGTTATTTACCTCTTTATACTTCGTCTGGTCCTAAGTCACTGGGAAAAGTCGAACTTGTTTTGGTAACTGAATCAGCGGGGACTTCAGAATCGATCGCTTTTAAAATGTCCTCGGCTTTGTCATTCAAGGCATCTTCCAGTGAACGAATCCTTTTCTCGTGTTTCACAATCATGGCTTTTAACTTGCGTATTTCCTCTTTAAACTCCTTCACTATGTCAGCCTGAAGAAAAATAATAAAGAATTTTTTGGTTATTTCTTCTTACCGATAAGCCACCGTCGTTTTGATTCGATTTCGCCGTTTTTTTGTCGAGGATGTTCGTTTTTCTCAAAGATCGGAGATCTGCTTTGGGCTGACTGGAGGGAGTGTGGCCGCCTTTCATTGAGACGAGAAGCGGCTCAGCATCCCGACCCCCAATCCACTCTTCAGCGGTCAGAGCGGAATTGTCACTCAGCGTATCTGGATACAAGTCTTCTTGAAAAAGTTCACTCTAAAAACAAAAGGATTAGTATCAGTAGTAAGGGGGGAGCTAATCATCTTATCTGTTTATTCAATCACACTACCTCTAAAGTTGGGACCAGACGAGGGAATTTCATGCCTTTCAACCCTCAAGGGTGGCTCAAAAGCCTGTAAAAACTCCTCCGGTTCCAACTTCAATAGTAAACCAAAGAAACCCAAGGTAACACCCACTATAATTTTACAACTTACTTTTCTAGGCACTGTCATTGAGATAACTTGACAAAGTCCTGAATTGTTTAGTCGATAAAATCGTGCGATTTCACAAGAGGAAACATCACAGCCTCTCTTAGGCATGCTTCCTATTCCTCTTTGGGGATCTGGTGTTTGAAACGTATTGATATAATGAACAAAAGGAGGTTCCGCTGTTATTTCAAAATATCGAATAACGCTGTCTCCCTGGAAATCAAGTCATAAAATGATTAAGGATTCTTTTCAAAAGGTACCTTTCCACATAAATAAACGATGTTGGTATCAGGATCATAAATGGGAAACATGACGCCGTTGCTTGTATCCAATTCCATCATGACGATAGGCTCGGTGAGGTGTTCGGGCGCCCTTAGAGAATACTGCCTTTCGGACATTTTGCTGAACCCCGTCGTAAATATAAGGCCACTTTTAAGATAAATCGCTCTAGTAGCCTTGCTCCCCTCATGACAAACCGCATCCTGAAATTTCATTTTAAAAATGTAAATTTAACAAACATCAATACCTCTTCAACGGCCCCAGTCCTTGGATTAATGATTCGCATTTTTTTGTCCTTACAAGTAGTTAAAAGTTGAGATCCATCCCAGTTCCAGCAAGCGCTATAAACAATATCAGGGTGGCAGTCTATATGGACTAAAACTTCCCCAGTACCAACATTCCAAATAACAACCTGATTATCAGAACCTAAAATTTTTAAAAGTCATACCAAAAGAGTACAATTTCATCGTTATTTACCAGCAGTTAAAAGAACATTCAAAGCAGTCGGATGCCACAAAACTAATCCAACTCTCCTTTGGTGGTACAAGAGATCAACAACAGGTTCAGTTAAAGTACTGAAAAAAAATTATATAACTGAATAATAATAATATGTTGCGGCTAGGAGCCAAGAAGGTTGCCCAACTGTTATCACAAGCTTATCAGTGAGATCTCCTTGCATCTCTAAAAGGTGCATGGCAGGAGATCCCGCTGATAAGCTTGTGATATAATAAAGGTTGGGCAACCTTTTGGGCTCTTCATAATATATAACATACCGTGAAATGCCACCATCGGGAATTTGCCAAACTTTGACGACACAATCTTCAGAGCCTGAGGCAATAACGTTGTCATTATGAGGGCACCATGCGATATCTAAAACAGGGCCTTTGTGTCCGCCAACAAGAGGGTGATCGGCTGCGATTCGTCCAACCTAAAAGATTTTGTGTTTTCAAAATTAATGATTCAATGGATGTAGAAACCTTATTGTGAGGTAGAACGACGAAGGCGCCACCACCTGCGGATTCAACGATGATTGCTAGAAATTTAGGGTTTACTGCGCAGAATGTCGAATCCCATGAGGATTTTGAAACTCTTATGTTGTCATAGCATTGTTCCTTTTTTAGAGCGGTGCCGTAAACGTGCCTAAATTTGCTATTTCTTACTACACGGAAAGACATCTGAAATCAAAAGAAAATTAATGTTGAAAATTTGCCACTGATTCGATTTTTACCTTGAGCTTAGCTGAAGATTTAATTCAGCTCTGGGTACTAGAAAAAAAATTATCGCATTAAAAATGAGGGAATAAGGTCATCATTTCTAGGGGTCCTCCAAAAGGCTACTTTTTTCTGGGGTAAGAAACAGATGTACTGAGGGTTGGTGTGGTTAAAGGTAATTTTCCGTCAAAAATCTAAAAGTCAACATTTTGATAGCCAATTTTTCGTCAAGAACCTCAAAATCAACATTTTATGAGCTCGTTTTTCGTCATACCTCAAATTGTCATTTTAAGGAGCCAAAACTACAAAATAGGTATTTCAAAGAGCCAATTTTTCACCCAAAATTCCAAAATCAACGTTTTAAGAGCTGACTTTTCGTTAAAAACCTCAAAATCAACATTAAAATAGCAAATTTTTCGTCGAAAGCTTCAAAATGAACATTGCCAATGAACCAGGCAATGAAGCCAAAACGGACATTGCGTTTTCTCAGCTCCCTGTAAAGCGATTAACTTGAAATTTTCAGGGATTTTTCTCATTATATTAAAGAAGAGCTGTGTAAAATTTCAAGAAGGTCGCTCCACAAGGAGCTGAGAAAAGTCAAAATACTTATTTTGGTTGAGGGTCCACCGCAAAGGGCCACCACCTAATTTCCAACTGGAAAATGATGCCTAATCTTTAAACGTGAATATCTAGCTAAAAAAGCGTCCTAGAGAAATTTTACCTAAAACAACTTCGAAAGAGGAACAAATTCCCTACAACTTTTACTAAGTCACTTTTTCTTCTCCGAGCATCCATTTTCGAGAAATCGACAATACATTCTCCGGTCTATAAACGTATTTTCGGCTCGTTCTCGTTTTCGAGCATTCAAAACACAAATTATGAATATTTCTTCCCTCCGGCTAAAAATAAAAGCGGCGAGTATTCTGGACAGGAGTGGTGACAAACGGAACAGGGAAAAACGAGGTCGCCGCCGTTCTTTTTATCAGCAGCGCCGAGATTTCTACTCTCATCTCCCAACAGAAATAAAGTCTTTTCCTCGCCGAAACGTATTCGGCAAATGATTCATCAAATTCGAAATAGAGACGGACGCGTAAAGACAAAAAGAGGGACCGAAATAAGAATTTCCTAAGGGGAATGAAGCCAATTCCATGAATCACTGAAAATATTTTAAAGCTCCCAAGACCAAAAATTTTAACTATTCTAGGTAAACATCATCAAGATAACGATGATGAATCACGCTTTTTAATGAATAAAAGCTTAATTTTTAAATAAAAAAAAATTAAATACAAAATAATAGTAAAATGACAAACATTATATAACGTTGGCAAATGGTATTAGTCATGGAAAGAAATTTATGAGGTTAAAAATAGTGTGATAAGGATGAGGAGAAAAAAAAGGGGAAAAATAGTGATGTTAATAGAGAAGGTATTAAATTCCCAGAATCACATATCCTTATTTGGCAATATGAAAATTTTTACCGAGAGTGAGGAAAAGGAGGTTTCCTCGGCGTTTTCTTGAGATTGGGTCGGATGAGAGGAAGAGGACGTTTCGTTGGGAGAAACTGAGGATGGACGGTCGTTTTTCGTTGGGGAAATATTAAAGCGACTCGTAGTTTAGCGACGTCCCCGGGTCCCGACCGCCTAAAACGCCCGTCCGAACATTTTCTCACAACTGAATCGGGGAGTGAAGTCTCGGCTCCGGTGTGGGGGAATGTTTACAGGGTGAATCAAACAAACCGATCAGCTGGCCGAGGCCTCTTTTTCTTCGAGGTGGGCCGGTTAACCTCTTCCATTTCTTTATTTAGATCTTTCAAAATAAAATAGGAATTTTCAACTATCCCCAAAGTTCAACTATCATTAAAGTTGCTATTAAATTTCTTTCTGGGCTCTCTTTCTGTCCCAAAGATCAAATCCAAAGGAACATGTTGATTGTTCAAAAATTCTTGACAAAAAACGAATTATTGCGCCTCAGTGAATGAGAGAAGGTATCGCTGACGTATTCTATTCATATTGGTTAACCAATAATCGATTCGTTAGTTGCTTTGCTTTGGTTTTGCTTTGCTATATATCGCGAAACCATAAACACCTCCTGCATTCCAAAAATCACAATCTATAACACAATACAGTTATATAGTCTTTAGCGCAATATAGTTCCACAGTTAAAAACCTAGGCCTCAACATATCCCCACACCCAATCTATCTGTAAAAAAAGTTTTCTATTCCCTTTTCCTACTACGTCGATTCAGTAAATCCACCCCACTATCACTCAGACTCCATTTAATCAAAACACTCATCATTCCAATATTTACCCACGGGTCTACCTAATCTACTGACCAGAGAAAAAGCGTACTACCGGACAAACTACTCATGCGACCGGGCTGAAATTTGGCAGGGAAGCTTATTTTAGTTGGTAGCACCGATCCTCGAAGGAAATTTTCAAATCGGACTACCGGGGGCGGAGATCTCGAAAAATGATCACCACCGATCGAGGATCGGTGCTACCAACTAAAATAAGCTTCCCTGCCAAATTTCAGCCCGGTCGCATGAGTAGTTTATCTGGTAGTACGTTTTTTCTCTGGTCAGTAAATTAGAAACGCCCTTTACCCACTCCTGTCCGGTCTTCTACTTCTCCTTAGATTCAACTCAAATTACAAAGTTATGTTTATTTATTTTCCATTTTAAAACAAATTTTAAGTCTCCAAGAATCAAAAAATATATACTATGGTCTGATTCAATCCAACTACGGAATATCTATATGGGGAAACTCTTCTAAAACAGCAATTAAAACATTAAATAAAATCCAAAAAACGATAATAAAAAATATGTTGCGCAAACCAATCAGCTACTCATCCTACCTTACTTTCAACGAAAGCAAATTATTATCCATTCAGAAGTTATACATCCTTAAAATCCTACTCTTCATATAAAAATATCCATCCTATTTCCCCAGCAACCCTGGAATATCTTCCAGAAGAAGAAACAACTATTTTCAAATCCCTCAATCATCTAAATCACTTACGCAATCCCATTTATCTTTCACAGCACCCAGAACATTCAATAAACTTTCCCAAAAAATCAACTTTATACTTTATATACCCAAAGCTTGTAAGTCCATCAATAAAATGGAGGCGCCCGCGCCGCGCCGCTAGAGTCTAGAGTAACTCTTTAATATTCCGCGAGACATCGCCACTAAACCTCCTGAAGAAATCAAAATACAAACGTTGGACTTTGGAGTTCGCCACGAGGCCGTAGGACATCACAGGCACTAGGCAGACGGCGACGTTTTCGCAGCTTCATGACCGTGGCTCTGAATTTTCTCGCTTCTCCCCCTTGATTCTCGACTCCGTTGGCTTGAGTCTCCACTTCTCCTCAGAGTTCACTTGGCACTCCTTTGAGACGCAGTTGGATGAATACAAGTCGAGGTATTTGAATTTATGGTAAGATCTTGCCTCGTGGGAGGACGTTTCTAATTTACTGACCAGAGAAAAAACGTACTAACGGACAAACTACTGATGCGACCGGGCTGGAATTTGGCAGGGATTCATATTTTGATTGGTAGCATCGATCCTCGAAGGATCATTTTTCGAGATCTCCGCCCCTGATAGTCCGATTTGAAAATTTCCTTCGAGGATCGGTGCCACCAACTAAAATAAGCTTCCCAGCCCCGTCGCATCAGTAGTTTGTCCAGTAGTACGTTTTTTCTCCGGTCAGTAAATTAGGTAGACCCCTCGTGTGACCTACTATTCCCACAAGACAGGAACTTACCATTTTTGATCAGAAAATACCCCTTTTCAGTCGAATTTTGACCTTTTTTGACCAGAAAAGACTCTTTTCAGCCAGATTTTGACCCTTTCAAGGAAAGAATTTTCAGACAAATATTGGCCCGTTTTGAGAGAAAAAAAATGACCCCTTATACTTGTCTAATTCCGAACCCATTTTTTGATAATAAAAGACCCTTTTCAATTAGATTTTGACCCTTTTTAAAATAAGAAAATACCCTTTTTATCCAGATTTTGACCCTATTTGACAAGGGAAGACACTTTGCAGAGACTTTGACCCTTTTTGGCCTAATTTTGAACTTTTATTTGACAATAAAATACTCTTTTTGACAGATTTTGTATGTTTTCAACAAGAAGAGCCCTGTTTAGCTAAATTTTGGACCTTTTTCACCAGAAAAGACGCTTTTTGGCGATCATTTAAAATTGTGATGCTCCACTATAACTCATCCAGTTTGAACTTGCAGGATTAGGGATGAAAATGGGATTTGGTAGAGGGTGGTGGGAGTATTTGGTATTCGAGAGGTCTGTAGAGGCCCTAATTTTGGGAAAGTTTTAGTTCCTAAAGCCTCTATGCGCTCCATTCTCTTACTAACACATTTTTCTTTTTTTTTTTCTTTCCAGATGGGTGTTCGTGGGTTAGCTTCGTTGTGTGATGAATTCCAAGACCTTTGCTTGACAAAAGTTTCTATTGCTCAAATGGCGGAGGAATACAAGTAAGAATATTAAAATTAATGCTCCATGTTATTATATTTGATTTTTTTTCCAGATCAAAACACAATAAAATTCCTGAACTTGTAATCGATATGAAAACTTGCATTCACTTCCTGTATCGTGGACGGCCATTCATGAGCGGAATACAGTTCAAAGAATTAGCAAATTTATTGGAAAAATTCCTGTTGAATCTTCAATCTGTCGGTTTACAAATTACTGGATATTTCTCTGGCATGAAAATATTTAAAAAAATAACATTAAAAAAATACGAAATAAAATGGAAAACGCATAAAAAAATGTATAATGGACTCCATTTGGATCCGAATTTCTTAAATGACGCCATCTTTCGAGAAGCTTATCCAGAAGGTTTGTGGAGAACCGTGGCTAACGTATTCCGAAAATGTAACTGCAAGGTAATTATAATATATTCCAGTCAATCTATGCTGGGGGAGGGAAAAATAAGGTATTTTGTTTCTCTGATTGGAAATTGACAAATGTAATACCGCCAGGTGGCTACATATAAAAAAAAAAAAAATGAAACCTGTGCTGTTTGGTCTCAGGAGCGTTAAAAAGGCGAATTTTTTTTTCCAGCAATATCTCGAAAACCGTAGGTCGTAGGCGAAAAAATGTTAAGCACAAAATCAAAGATTTTTGAATTTTCTACAATTTTGTATTAGACAGATTTTTTGTAGGACCAAACGTATTTGAGCTACGAGGCGACAAAAAACGGGATTTTCAATTCTGGCCTTTGAAGGAGGGAAAACTTCATCTAATCAAAAAATTGTATATAGTACAAGTTGTAGAGAATTTAAAATTCTTTAATTTTGTGCTTATAATTTTTTCGCCTAAGACCTACGGTTTTCGAGATATTGACACAAAATCGAAAAAATTTGCCTTTAAGGCTCCACGGGTTCTGGACCTTGTTTTGGTTAATCAGAGGACCGACCCTTACACATTTCCGCAGACAAACAAATCACCTTATTTTCTCCATTTATTTGCCCTTTTCGGGCGTAAATTAACTGGACTGAATATGTTTTTCCCGCTCTTTATATTTCTAATAATATTTTCAGATATTTCAGGCCATGACGGCTACACAAAACGAAATCTCACATTATCTACGTGACAACGATTGCTTTGGATTGTTGTCATATGATACAGACTTCATAATTTTCAATTGCGCCAACTTTTTTTCGATGAAACATCTTGACTGGGACGCCCTCACAACTTATTTGATCAAATACGAAAATCTCGCTGATATTTTACAAATCGATGCAAAACTCATACCTTTGTGGGCTGCCCTTTCGGATAACGCATTCGTAGCGAACTTTTATAATAAGGTCTATTATATTAATAATAACTAATAAGTAATAATTGTCAATTTTAGTCTTTTTATACCATTCTGGACTCATATAACTTTGACGTTCGTGGTACATTGTTGAAAGTCGCTCGATTTGTAAACTTGCATTTCAAACCAGATGTCGATATTGACAATCAGCTTTTTTCTTTCGGGCAAATAGCATATCCATTATTGTCTGGAAGAGTGGCTGAAACATCGATAAGAAAAAGTTTACAATATTATGACTTAAATTACCCACATGATGGTATATTCAACATAATTTCATGTTTTGAATTTTTTTTGTCAGAAAGTTTCAGCTTGAAGTATTCATCTGATCCGATGGCGAAGTCATTCCAAGATTTGGTCCGTGAAAAGCACCGACTCGCTGAAATTCCTTCATTTTTTTTCAGTGTTCTTTTCACGTCTTTTTACAATATGCCAACGTATCCAGAAAATCCAAATGAGCGGAACAATTATTCTTTTGAAGTTTGATAGAGTTTTTAAAAAAGATAAGATTTATTGAATTGTATTTTCAGATGACTCATAAAATCCGAGGGAAAATATATGGGATCCTTCTCATGCATAATACCAGACCTATGGTTGATGAACGTTATTCTGATCTCAGGGGGCTGTTACACATAAATCGTGAAAATCCAGTACCTCCAAGAAGTAAACGTTTATTTTATTTTTCAATTTATTCTAATATATGTTTTAGTGAAAGTGGATGTGCTTGAGCTCTGGCGTGAGGATGAAAGCGAAAAAAAATGGGATTTATTCTTTTTGTCCCTGAACATTCTTTCGAGGGACATTCTGCTTTTGGAATTCCCTCACGTTTACATCCCTGTCTTCGCCCTTAAGTACATGATTGTAAGTTCTTCCGAGGCCCTGAACTGGGATCACATGTAGGTCCTGAAATCCTTATCCTCGGTCTAGACCCTTGGAGTATAGAGGATGTTTCGATTTCCCAGAAAATTTGCTGCTAGAAGGCTTTGGGTGGAAGTATTGAGAGTTATAAATGATTACAATTTGATCAATTCTTTTCCTGGAATATAACGGTCCACCTCCCCTTGAGGTTTTGGTGCGACCAAAAATATTAACAACAAATTTTAGATGGACCGAATGGATATAAAAACCTGGGAACTTGAGGCAATAATCGTGTCGATGCTGCTTTTGAAGGATTATTCGATCCAAGATTTAGAATCGATCAAAGACATCCTTTTCGATCCTCACGCTATTCATCTTTATTGGATTTGGACGAAAATGATCGACGTCGTGACTTTGCTGAACTTTACTTGCGGTTGCCCGATCAAACCTGAATTTGTAAGAAGAAAATGACTTTTTGAAAGTTTATCAATTTAATTCTAGACCGATCCTGCTTGGTTTCAAGACGGCCAACTTTTTCATAAGAAATACTTGGATGCTAAAACCAATTGTGGACTACTTGAACTTTGCGAAGGAAGAGTAAGGTTTTAAACTCATTTTTTTGGTGAGGATTAACCTTTTTTTTATGTTACAGGAAGACATTTTCAACTCTACCCTCGAAATCAAGCGTTTGATTTTTGGAAATCAACGTCAAGTGTAAAATATTTTTCTTGTGCCTTTAAAATAGGGCTCCGTACATTTTTTTTCCTGTGTATGTTGAGCCCTACTTAGTAATACTTTTCTTAAAAAGAAAAAAAAATTTCCCTTAACTTTTATAAAGGAAAATAAACTTGTATTGCAATAATTTTTAACTTTCCTTTACTCCTCACACAGCAAATACCATTGTTTTCCAAAAGAATAAGTACCAAGGCTGGGGGTGGGGGGACTTTTAGGGATGAGCTGAGATCTCATGAATTTGAAAATTCAGGAACAATTTTGGTCTGATCCACATGCGTATTGTCAATGAAAATTCTAGCTGATGGACCGATGGGACGTTCGGCAGCCTAAGTTTGACTTCTTCATACATGTGTTTGGACTAGGGCATCAAAAGTGCCCAAACTTCACCCTGTGCTCAATGAGAAGGAGAGGGTTAGAGGGCAAAGTTTTCGGTTTTGTTTTTTTCTCCTCGAAAACTATGCTTCTGGAACCCACTATTCCTAAACAATGAAAGATGGAGGAGTCTGGGGAAAAAAAGGTCATTTTTTGAACATTTCTCCTGAACGGCTGGACCGATTTTGGTTTTCGAAAGCTCATTTGACGCAGAATTTAATAATCTTTCTGTTTTACTTCGTGGTTAAGTCGCTAAAATGCAATGTTTTTGCGCTAGAGCTGAGATTAATAACCGAAAAAAGTGCTAATTTAGCCGGCTTTTTCAAACTGGCGGACGAAGCACCGGAGGGGGGTAACGCAAACTTGGATTTAGAACCTTCTAACCCTACCTAATGGTCCTAAAAAATATATAGAAAATCAAAAAAACTACTAGGGCACGTTTTGGAATTTGGGACCCTTTTTTCATCACCGTAAGAGCGAAACGACGCGACGGTGGCGCCCCAGGCTTTGCCCGCCACTCTCGGCCTCTTCTTCACGGCACTCACCAATCGGTGACCGGTGCCTTCGCCTTTCAACTTCAGTTCACATTTCACGGCCAACCCGGCTTTGTTGGATTCTTGCATCGTCTGGAAATTTGTCTCAAACACGTGTTTTCGCCCTTCATTCTTTGTTCATACATCGCAAACGAAGACCGATGAAAAGGTAATATTTTTTATAAGATATAATTATTTAAATAAAAATTTATAATTTGTTTTTTTACTACGTATTTAGCAACATATTCAGCGAATTTTTTTTAATAATCATTGCGTGAAGGTTTTATTATTTTTTTTTTTTTATTAAAAAAACTACCAAAAATGGTTTTCCTAAAAAAAGAAAAAAAATTTGTGTTTTATTTTATCTTCTCTATACTTCGGGAACGTTTTCCTTGCGAGAAGAAGACTTTAAACACCCAGGGACTGAGCTAAAGATATGAAAGTGAGCAGTAGTTATATATTTGGAACACTTGTCCTAATCCTCTAGGCTACGCCAGTCCCCTCCGGGGTCTACAGGACCGTGATCCGAATTACTGGACGGTCACCCATCCACATGCTAACCACGGCCGACAATGCTTAACTTCGGTGATCAAAGAGAACCGGTGATTGATTGCCGGCCAGCCCGTAGCCCCTGTTTCATACCCTGGAAATGAGGTATATAAAATATTAGGTTTAAGTTTCTGATAAATGATAAATCACCAACGTTGCCAACTTTTCCTCGGGCATTTTCTTTTCAGGCAATTTTCTGCTTGGCTAAGTTGGTCCAGTTGACGATATTTTCATATAACAGGAACCAAAACAATTTCCGCGAAATAATGAGAGAGTGAAAATGGTCTCGTTTGCGGAATTTAATTTTAAATCCGCTAAAAAAGGCCATTGATTAGTTTCCTTTCTTCAGGAATCGTGTTTTATGTTTCTTTTGGGGTCTACTTAATTTACTGACCAGAGAAAAAACGTACTACCGGACAAACTACTGATGCGACCGGGCTGAAATTTGACAGGGATTCATATTTTGATTGGTAGCACCGATCCTCGAAGGAAATTTTCCAATCGGACTATCTCCGCCCCCGGTAGTCCGATTTGAAAATTTCCTTCGAGGATCGGTGCTACCAATCAAAATATGAATTCTTGCCAAATTTCAGCCCGGTCGCATCAGTAGTTTGTCCGGTAGTACGTTTTTTCTCTGGTCAGTAAATTAGAAACGTCCTATGTATGTATTTCTCCTTCAAACTTGTCGAAAACTCTCAAAATTCAGGGTGGACGCCGACCAGACGCCGGAAAATTAATAAATTTCTAGAGTTTTATTTTCGAATAAAAAAAAATTTAGCCCATATCAGGTAAATTGACGTGAGGGAACCCCCAGGCCCTAACTACCTCAACACATGGCCGCATGTGAAAACTGAAAACACGTGAGCTTGCCATTGTTTCGCCCCATTCCTTTCCTTCGCCATTCCATCCTTTTTTTTGTATCCAAAGATTTTTTTTTTCCTAATTTTTTTCCCCTTTTTGTGAGAACTGCCCCATGTGCAAGGCAAGATAAAAGTTTGTTTATGCCAGTCCCTTGAGCTCTTAAAAATATTGATGAATGGTCAAGTCAAGTGGTGAAGGTTGCTGATCAACCAAAATATTTTCTTTTCCAACTTCAAGTATCGCTTATTCCTCAAAATCTTAGTTCATTATTTCCATTTTTTAATAAGCTCTACTTCAGGGTTTTCATTACAGACGTTATTTATTGGTTAAATCCACCAAATTTCGGCCATTTGACAATGGCCAACAAAAAAATGTTGAAAGTAAACCCCCCATATTTTTGGACGAGGAATCGATTCCAATTGTCAGATTTTAATGTACAGGGTTAGTCCTAAGGGACATCAACTCGATCCACCATTCTGCACAAAATGTGACATGCCCCTGTTTCGACCATCAAAAAAAATGTTTATATGTCGAACTTATGTACTTGAAATTGAGCCTGGAATTGATTGCAGTCGTTAAAACACAGGGTTCCCATTGAAAATAACGAATTAACCCTGTACATCAAAATTAAAATCTACCAATTGGAATGGATTCCTCGTTCCAATGGGGTTTACTTCAAACATTTTGTTGTAGGTCTGGATCTAGGATCTCCTCCCAAACTTCATTGACCCTCAATTTATAAGAATCGCTGTAAAAATGAAAGAAGTTCGGGGATTATGGTAGGAGAACCTGGATCATCAAGCTTGAGTAGCTGAGGTGGTAGTAGCACAGCAAGCTTGACACCAAAGGCCCAACTTTTTTTTAGTCTCCCTTCCTCTAAAGTTTAATACGATTTTTGTTTCTCTTCTTTCTAGATGGGTGTCAAAGATTTGGCAACTTTTTGTAACAAATACAAAGACCTTTTCTTTGAAAGAGTCTCTATTGCACATAAGGCTGAAGAATATAAGTAAGAACTAATCTTTTATCTGTCATAAACATTTTTTAGCCAAAAATAATGATTTATTTATATCATAGATCAAAGTATGAAAAAATTCCTGAACTTGTAATTGACCTGAATTCATGCCTTTACTATATATATGATAGTCACAGACCATACTTGAGTGGAACCCAATACAAAGAATTTGCCAATTTATTGGAAAAATTGATTTTGAAATTTCAATCGATTGGTTTACAAATTACTGGATTTTTAACGGGCGTCAAGACATCATCAAGTGTTACCAAGATGTTAGAAAGAAGAAAGAAAAAAAGAGATTTTCATAGAGAAATTTTCGATAAATTACGTTCCGGTCCAAAAGAGTTGAAATTCTTCGACCGACATGTCTTTTATCCACAAGGTTTGTGGATAACCGTGGTTAACGTATTTCGAAAATGTAACTGCAAGGTAAATAAGTTATTCCTCCCTTTGATTTTCTAATAATATTTTCAGATATATCAGACCAAGATGGCTAGAGATATCGAAATCTCACGTTATCTACGTGACAACGATTGCTTTGGATTGTTGTCATATGATACAGACTTCATAATTTTCAATTGCGCCAACTTTTTTTCAATGAAACATCTCAACTGGGACGCCCTCACAACTTATTTGATCAAATACGAAAATCTCGCTGACATTTTACAAATCGATGCAAAACTCATACCTTTGTGGGCTACCCTTGCAGACAACTCTTTCTTATCCCAGAAATCTACTGAGGTCCATTATATTATTCTTATTCTATTAATAAATGTCAATTTTAGTCTTTTTATAAAATTCTGAACTCATATAACTTCGAAGTTCGTGGTACATTGTTGAAAGTCGCTCGATTTATCAACTTTCATTTCAACCCAGATGTTGATCTTAATGATCAAATTTTATCTTTTGCGAGAAATGCATATCCAGATTTGCATCCATCCATTGCTAAATCGTCGATTGTAAAAAGTTTACAATATTATGACTTAAATAGCCCTCATCACGGTAAAAGTATTTTTATTATCTAATTTTATTTATATTCTGTATTTTTTATTATCTAATTTTATTTATATTCTGTATTATTATAAAGAATATTATAGCTTGAGATATTCACGTGATCCAAATTTGAGAGAGTTCCAAAATGTTGTCCTCGAGAAGCACCAGATCGCTGAAATCCCTAAATTTTTTTTCGGCATTCTTTTTGAGCTTTCATATTCTCCTCTGGCTTACCCAGAAGATTGGCAAGAGCGGAACAACAATTCTTTTCAAGTTTGACGAATTTTTTTCTACAATATATTAATTTTCTATAATTTTAATATTAATATTCTATAATTTTAATATTTTCTATAATATTAATTACTCAATTTTCAGATGGTGCTTAAAATACGGCGTAAAATTTATGGCATCCTTCTACAAAATAAAAATGAAAAAAGGGTTAATGAATTCTATGTTGATGTTAGGGGGGTAAAATGCGAAAATCTTGAAAATCCAATACCTTCAAGAGGTAAAGTGTATATTTCAAGTTTTTACTTATTTTTTAAATGTTTTAGTTAACGTGGATGTTCTGGAGCTTTGGCGTCAGGATGAGAGCGACACAAAATGGGATTTATTTTTTTTGTCCCTGAACATGGTTTCAAGGGACATACTGCTTTTGGAATTGCCTCACATTTACATCCCTGCCTTCGCCCTTAAGTATATGATTGTAAGTTATTTCCAGTCATCACATGAATGGTCCTGAAATCTTCATCCCTGGTCTAGACCCTTGGAGTATAAAGGGTGTTCGGATTATCAGGAGAAAAACTGCTTTTATGTCTGCCTTGGTACAACCAAAAATATTAAAAACAAATTTTAGATGGACCGGATGGATATAAAAAACTGGGAACTTGAGGCAATAATCGTGTCAATGCTGCTTTTGAAGGATTATTCGATCCAAGATTTAGAATCAATCAAAGACATCCCGATTGACGCTCACGCTATGCATCTTTATTGGATTTGGACGAAAATGATCGACGTCGTGACTTTGCTGAATTTTACTTGCGGTTGCCCGATCAAACCTGAATTTGTAAGAAGAAAATGACTTTTTGAAAGTTTATCAATTTAATTCTAGACCGATCCTGCTTGGTTTCAAGACGGCCAACTTTTTCATAAGAAATACTTGGATGCTAAAACCAATTGTGAACTACTTGAGCTTTGCGAAGGACGAGTTAGGTTTTGAACTCATTTTTTTGGTGAGGATTAACTTTTTTTTGTGTTATAGGAAGATATTTTCAACTCAACCCTCAAAATCAAGCGTTTTGTCTTAGGAAATCGAAACCATCCTGAGGAGTAAAATTCGTTTGCGCCTTTAAAATGTTCTCCATCTTGTGCTTATTTGTATTCCCTGTTTCATGTTATTACAAGAAATCAATAAAAAATACAATACAATAATGTTTAATGTTTGATATATCTAATAATATATAATTTTGTAATTAACTTTTTTCAATAAGTAATTTTTTTTGGCACTCTTTTCTTTATTTTGTGTTCCTACCCATCATTGCTGTTTCTTCTCTCCAGCCCAATTTTTATAAAAAAAGCTGGCGATCATCAATTTTGACCAGAGGCAGATCCATCAATTTGCCAAGAGGAGGGTGGTGGTGGGGAGGGGGACCACTAATAATCGGAGACCCCCCCTCCCCCAAAAATTTTTTTTTAAGTTTGGCTCACAAAGCACTGAATTTGAGGTTTTTGACCAAAAAATTGCTCTTTAAACATAGATGTTGACGTTTTTTAACAATAAATAGTCTCTTAAGGCCTGGATGTTGAGATTTTTGACTGAAAAAGGTTCTTAAAATGTTGATTTTGATGTCGATGAAGAAATATTGTCTCTTAAAAACCTTAATTGTGAGGTAGGTATTTGATTTAACGCTATTTTTGACGAAGAATTGGTTGATTATGAGCTTTTAGACTGAAAATTGGCTCATATAGCGCTAATTTTGAGGTTCTAGACCAAAAAATTGCTCTCCAAACATTGATTTTGTGGTTTTTTGACGAAAAATAGTTCCTTATAATGTTGATTTTGATGTTTATGACGAAAAATTGTCTTTTAAAAACCCTTATTGTGAGGTTTTTTTGTTTAAAAAATTTGCTCTGAATGCTCATTTTGACTGAAAATTGGTTGATTTGAGCTTTTAGACTGAAAATTGGCTCAAATAGCGCTAATTTTGTGGTTTTAGACAAAAAAATTGCTCTCCAAACATTGATTTTGTGGTTTTTTGACGAAAAATATGTAGTTCCTTATAATGTTGATTTTGATGTTCATGACGAAAAATTATCTTTTAAAAACCCTTATTGTGAGGTTTTTTGTTTAAAAAATTTGCTCTGAACGCTGATTCTGATGAAAAATTGGTTAAATATGAGCTTTTAGACTGAAAATTGGCTCTTAACATGTGTTTTTGACAACTCAAAACTTTGTGATTTTGGCAGAAAATTTTGTTCATAATAAATTGTGAATTTTGTTTTTTTTATTTTCTTCCTTTCTCATCATTCTTATGGCAGCGTCTCGTCCCCCCAAATGAAGATTTTGGTAGAAAGCTAGCGATTTTTACCAAATTTTACTTCTGGGACTCCAGCCAGTGGAAGGAGTCCCGTTATTCCTTTTCTTTCACGTTTAACATTTTTGGCGGGATAGCTTCGAACTTGGCGGCTTTTTCGGGATTCAGGGTTGCCACTTTCCACGCGGGGATATTTCGGCGAACCCCCGAATAAAAAAAAAGCCAAGAAACGAGGTCTTTTAACTTTTAGTTTTTTTTTACTTCTGGGATTCCATCCAGTGGAAGGAATCCCATTATTCCTTTTCTTTCACGTTTAACATTTTTGGCGGGATAGCTTCGAACTTGGCGGCTTTTTCGGGATTCAGGGTTGCCACTTTCCACGCGGGGATATTTCGGCGAACCTCCGAATCAAAAAAAAGCCAAGAAACGAGGTCTTTTAACTACTAGGTAGTTTTTTTTTTACTTCAGGGATTCCATCCAGTCGAAGGAGTCCCATTATTCCTTTTTTTTTTTCACGTTTAACATTTTTAGCGGGATAGCTTCAAACTTGGCGGCTTTTTCGGGATTCAGGGTTGCCACTTTCCACGCGGGGATATTTCGTCGAACCTCCGAATCAAAAAAAAAGCCAAGAAACGAGGTCGAAACAACACTGAGACGCCGGACTGACGTAGTGATACGTCATTTCGATAAACCTTACCAGTCATTAAAACCGAACTCTGCAGTCTTTTTCTTAATTTTTAGTTTCATAGTTTTAGTCCATGTGCCGACTTCTCGTCGAGTAGAGAATTTCGATTGGACCCCGAAACAAAAAGAAGGAAAAATGTTAATTAAAGAATAGTAAGTCGCCTCCATCATTTTTGACTCAACTCGAATAATACTAATCGTCTATTTCGGCTTCCAATTAGGCCCTTTCCTAGATTAACCTTCACGTTGTCAGAAGATTTTTGATTTTTTAAAGGCCGAATTCGTCATCCCGGACCTCATTTACAAGCCCACCTTGCACTTTTTTCTCGCATTTTTCCCTCCCTAGATCGTTCGATTTTCCAACTTCCGAACTTTTTTTTCCACCCATTTTCATCTATTGATAACATCGAATGATTACCGTTTTTAACCCGATTCCCCCTAAAAATGGAAATAAGACTACTTTTTGATCATAAAGATTTCATTTTTTTTATTCTAATTATTAGTTTACGTGTCATTTTAGAAATGTTTGATTTAACATGTAAAATATCCTCGAATAGGAGGGTCACAATGACCCCTTATCAGACATGTCTGTCCAAGCACCTCATGGCCACATAATATCAGATTTCTCATCTTATCAGATCGTTATCTCTATTGTTGAAACGAAATTGAATAAAATAGGTCTGATTCTTCAACTAGTTATGTTCGATAGACAAAATTTGAGTGGAGACTCAATAGCATTAAGTCTCAGCTCGCTAGGCTGAAAATTTTCAGGGATTTTCCTCTTATCAAGGTTTGTGGAAGGTCTGGTTTGGTAGTTCAGTGTGAACTTTCTCAAAAAAGTGGCCTCCTAAGGCCCTGCAAATTTAGTGAAAATTGGTGGAAAACCACCGGCGGACTGGGACCTTAAGGTGTGGGTGGGTTTTCAGTTAAGGGGGTGCAGAAAATATGCTCTTAGAAAAATATATTCAGCAAAAACAGAGGTTCCCAAACTTTTTCACAGTGAGCTCCCCCTTTTAAACAAATTAAAACCTTTGCTAAAGTTTTGAATGTTAACTTTGATGTTTTTGAATGAAATTTGGGTTTTAAAATGTTGATTTTGAGGTTTTTGACAAAAGAAATTGCACTTAAAACGTTGATTTTGTGATTTTTTGACATAAAATTTGCTCTTATAACCATGATTTGGAGGTTTTTGACGAAAAATTGCCAATTTCAAGTTGATTTTGAGATTTTTTGACGAAAATTAGGCATTAATTAATGTTGATTTTGAGGTTTTTGACGAAAATTTGGCTTTATAAATGTTGAGTTGAATATGAGGTTTTTGGACGAAAACTAGGCATCATAAATGTTGATTTTGAGGTTTTTGACAAAAATTGGACTTTAAAAATGTTGATTTTGAGGTTTTTAGACGAAAATTAGGCTTCATAAATGTTTAGTTTGAGGTTTTTTGACGAAAATTAGGCTTTACAAATTTTGATTTTGAGGTTTTTGACGAAAATTTGGCTTTTAAATGTTGATTTTGAGGTTTTTTTTTACGAAAATTAGGCTTCATAAATGTTGATTTTGAGGTTTTTGGACGAAAATTAGGCTTCATAAATGTTGAGTTTGTGGTTTTTTTTTACGAAAATTAGGCTTTACAAATGTTGATTTGAGGTTTTTCACGAATTTTTGGGGATATTTGCACACAAAAAAATCTTGAGTTTTCCCACACCCCCCTGGGGACAGCTCCTCCAGTTCGGGAGCCTCCAGTTCTGTCCACCCCCCCCCGGGCCAGTCTGCCCCTGTGTATATGGTGAAGATAGGACGAAGATGTACTCTTTGAATTGACTCATACTCGTCGATTTTGCTGGTCTAACAATATTTTAGGACTAATTGATTTGGATTTTCTATTGAATGTTTCATACTAATCAATGAAGCCGTTCCTTAATTATTTTACAAATTGCCCGTCATGATGCTGCCTAATGAACGGCCTTTTCTTCCGTCTCTTGAATTTGGAAATCTTATGGCAATTGTGCTTTTTTGAGATGATGATTCTCCTTTCGCATTTGCTAGGCTTGCCTAGTGACTTCACTAGATCATCAAAGTTAAATGGGCTGAGGTTGGAACATGGATGGCATGTTATTCATGTTTCTAACATACCCAGGGGATTGAGGCAATGAGAAGTACCTTTAGTAGTAAATAATTCAAAAACACGTTTTCTCAGCTCCCTTTGGGCCGATTATTTTGAAATTTTTCATAAATCTTCTTTAATGTGATAAAGAAAAGCACTAAAAATTTCAAGTTGATTGGTCCAACTGGAGCTGAGAAAACGCTGTCCTTTTTAGGTTCAATTTGCTCTCATAATCTTTTTTCTCTAAAACCCTATGGATTGCCAGATAAAAAGATTTTGGTGGGTCTACTTTGCCACTTCCTTGCTTGTTGTGAAAACTGCTACTGTGGTTTATAGAAATGGGGATATTTTCATAAAAATACTACAATTAGACTATTAATTTATTTTGTCTGCTTATAATAAATTCATGTTTTAAGGTCTTCGGAAACAATGGTTTTTCACAATTTCTCAGGATGTGTGAATATTTAATTATTTTCCAAAAATCCTTGATAGTAATTTTTTATTCTTTACGATTCAAGCATTTTTGTTTGATTCAAGACCTTGGATGATCTTGCAAACAAAAAAGTGATAGATACCATCATTATTGAATATGAAATAGTTTATTATTTTCGTAATCTGAATTCTAAAACATTATTCATTCATTTTGCCTTAATAGTCTGGGAATGTCATATTGAAACATTGTTTTCATATAGTTGGTTCTTTCAATCCTAAAATACACTGTAATTTAAGAAACTAAGATGTCCTGCTCTTTGTTTTTTGAATTCAAAATGTAATCATGAAATTAAATTGTGATTTTTTTTTACAGTGGGCGATTGTTTTGTTTATTCTTTCATTGCCTGGAAAGGGAAGCATGAAAATACAACGATAAACAATAGCGACAAGTTGTCATTCTTATTATTTGGCCCAAACATCACCAAATACGGGGTACGAGGGTGGTGGTTGGGAGGTAGGGGAGGTGAGTGGTGGAAAGGTATGGGGGAGGTGGGAATGTTTAAGGAGGGTAGAGGAGATTGAGTAGGATAGGGGTGTTGGGAGGTGGTTGAGGAGGGTAGGGGACAGAGTGGGGCAAAATGTAATTCAGTTACAAATTACTTAAAAGTTATAATTAAGTTATAAATTAACTGTAATTCTAGAGGGTCGTTTTTCAATGATGAAGGATTCTAGAGTGTCTTTTTAGGATTATTATGCCATCTATAATGCCTTTTACTTTGAAAATGAATTCTAGAGGGTCGTTTTTCAATGATGAAGGATTCTAGAGGGTCGTTTGTCATTCATAAATAAACCTAGAGTGTCATTTTAGGATTATAATGGCACCTAGATTGTCTTTTACTTTGAAAATGAATTCTAGAGGGTCGTTTTTCAATGATGAAGGATTCTAGAGGGTCATTTATCGTTCATAAATAAACCTAGAGTGTCATTTTAGGATTATAATGGCACCTAGATTGTCTTTTACTTTGAAAATGAATTCTAGAGGGTCGTTTTTTGATGATGAAGGATTCTAGAGGGTCATTTATCGTTCATAAATAAACCTAGAGTGTCATTTTAGGATTATAATGGCACCTAGAATGTCTTTTACTTTGAAAATGAATTCTAGAGGGTCGTTTTTCAATGATGAAGGATTCTAGAGGGTCATTTATCGTTCATAAATAAACCTAGAGTGTCATTTTAGGATTGTGATGGCACCTAGAGTGTCTTTTACTTTGAAAATGAATTCTAGAGGGTCTTTTTTCAATGATAAAGGATTCTAGAGGGTATAGTTGGTCATTCATAAATAAATCTAGAGTGTCATTTTAGGATTATAATGGCACCTAGAGTGTCTTTTACTTTGAAAATGAATTCTAGAGGGTCGTTTTTCAATGATAAAGGATTCTAGAGGGTCATTTATCGTTCATAAATAAACCTAGAGTGTCATTTTAGGATTATAATGGCACCTAGAGTGTCTTTTACTTTGAAAATGAATTCTAGAGGGTCTTTTTTCAATGATGAAGGATTCTAGAGGGTCATTTATCGTTCATAAATAAACCTAGAGTGTCATTTTAGGATTATAATGGCACCTAGTATGCCTTTTACTTTGAAAATGAATTCTAGAGGGTCTTTTTTCAATGATGAAGGATTCTAGAGGGTCATTTATCGTTCATAAATAAACCTAGAGTGTCATTTTAGGATTATAATGGCACCTAGTATGTCTTTTACTTTGAAAATGAATTCTAAAGGGTCGTTTTTTCAATGATGAAGGATTCTAGAGGGTCATTTATCGTTCATAAATAAACCTAGAGTGTCATTTTAGGATTATAATGGCACCTAGTATGCCTTTTACTTTGAAAATGAATTCTAGAGGGTCTTTTTTCAATGACGAAGGATTCTAGAGGGTCTATCGTTCATAAATAAACCTAGAGTGTCATTTTAGGATTATAATGGCACCTAGAGTGCCTTTTACTTTGAAAATGAATTCTAGAGGGTCGTTTTTCGATGATGAAGGATTGTAGAGGGTCATTTATCGTTCATAAATAAACCTAGAGTGTCATTTTAGGATTATAATGGCACCTAGAGTGCCTTTTGCTTTGAAAATGAATTCTAGAGGGTCTTTTTTCAATGACGAAGGATTCTAGAGGGTCTATCGTTCATAAATAAACCTAGAGTGTCATTTTAGGATTATAATGGCACCTAGAGTGCCTTTTACTTTGAAAATGAATTCTAGAGGGTCTTTTTTCAATGACGAAGGATTCTAGAGGGTCTATCGTTCATAAATAAACCTAGAGTGTCATTTTAGGATTATAATGGCACCTAGAGTGCCTTTTACTTTGAAAATGAATTCTAGAGGGTCTTTTTTCAATGATGAAGGATTCTAGAGGGTCATTTATCGTTCATAAATAAACCTAGAGTGTCATTTTAGGATTATAATGGCACCTAGAATGTCTTTTACTTTGAAAATGAATTCTAGAGGGTCTTTTTTCAATGATGAAGGATTCTAGAGGGTCATTTATCGTTCATAAATAAACCTAGAGTGTCATTTTAGGATTATAATGGCACCTAGTATGCCTTTTACTTTGAAAATGAATTCTAGAGGGTCTTTTTTCAATGATGAAGGATTCTAGAGGGTCATTTATCGTTCATAAATAAACCTAGAGTGTCATTTTAGGATTATAATGGCACCTAGAATGCCTTTTACTTTGAAAATGAATTCTAGAGGGTCTTTTTTCAATGATAAGGATTCTAGAGGGTCATTTATCGTTCATAAATAAACCTAGAGTGTCATTTTAGGATTATAATGGCACCTAGAGTGCCTTTTACTTTGAAAATGAATTCTAGAGGGTCTTTTTTCAATGATGAAGGATTCTAGAGGGTCATTTATCGTTCATAAATAAACCTAGAGTGTCATTTTAGGATTATAATGGCACCTAGAGACCTAGAGTGCCTTTTACTTTGAAAATCAATTCTAGAGGGTCTTTTTTCAATGATGAAGGATTCTAGAGGGTCATTTATCGTTCATAAATAAACCTAGAGTGTCATTTTAGGATTATAATGGCACCTAGAGTGCCTTTTACTTTGAAAATGAATTCTAGAGGGTCTTTTTTCAATGATTAAGGATTCTAGAGGGTCATTTATCGTTCATAAATAAACCTAGAGTGTCATTTTAGGATTATAATGGCACCTAGAGTGCCTTTTACTTTGAAAATGAATTCTAGAGGGTCTTTTTTCAATGATGAAGGATTCTAGAGGGTCATTTATCGTTCATAAATAAACCTAGAGTGTCATTTTAGGATTATAAATGGCACCTAGATGTCCTTTTACTTTGAAAATGAATTCTAGAGGGTCTTTTTTCAATGATGAAGGATTCTAGAGGGTCATTTATCGTTCATAAATAAACCTAGAGTGTCATTTTAGGATTATAATGGCACCTAGAGTGCCTTTTACTTTGAAAATGAATTCTAGAGGGTCGTTTTTCAATGATGAAGGATTCTAGAGGGTCATTTATCGTTCATAAATAAACCTAGAGTGTCATTTTAGGATTACAGTGAAATTCGACTATAACGATTCCGCATATAACGATATTCCGGATGTAACGATTTGAAATGGGTCCATAGTTTGGTTTGTTATCTAAAAGTGAAGAAATAAATCCGGATGTAACGATGTTGGATGTAACGATATTGCATGTATAACGATGTTAAACTCAGGGAAAAAATGGTTTTTTATTTCGCGAATAACGATTTAAGATGCAAGTCAAAAATAATTCCAAGAATTACCTCAATTATGAGCTATGTTGGCGGCTAAAAGTGCCGTTCTGAGAAACGTAAACAGACTTTTCAATCTTTTCATTAAAAATGACATGACTGATTGCTTTTTTCACTGAATTTTAATCCCACCGGCTCGTCAAACATTTTCTTGGAATGCCCCCCTTGGTTATTGTTTATTCTTTTCCATAAATTTTGAGTCGAATTCAGTCTTCCTTTTGCTAGCGACATAAATTATAATAATATGTATTCTAAATAAAACTTTTTTTTAGCCGATTTCCTATTTTTTATTAATTTTTAGAGTTTTTTGTTTTATTCCGGATTTAACGATTTCCGGATATAACGATGTCTTTTGCTCGGTCCCTTCAATATCGTTATAGCCGGATTTTACTGTATAATGGCACCTAGAGTGTCATTTTAGGATTATAATGGCACCTAGAGTGTCTTTTACTTTGAAAATGAATTCTAGAGGGTCGTTTTTCAATGATATAGGATTCTAGAGGGTAGTTTGTCATTCATAAATAAACCTAGAGTGTCATTTTAGGATTATAATGGCACCTAGAGTGTCTTTTACTTTGAAAATGAATTCTAGAGGGTCGTTTTTCGATGATAAAGGATTCTAGACGGTCGTTTGTCATTCATAAATAAACCTAGAGTGTCATTTTAGGATTATAATGGCACCTAGAGTGTCTTTTACTTTGAAAATGAATTCTAGAGGGTCGTTTTTCAATGATACAGGATTCTAGAGTGTCTTTTTAGGATTACTGTGACATCTAGAATGTCTTTGTACACTCAAAAGGCCGAAGGCCTTATGTACGAATAAACATAATATTTTGATTTCTATTCTATTCTATTTCTTTTACTTTGAAAATGAATTCTTCACCAGTTTTAATTTGAAAAAACAATTCTCTTATTTCTAAACATTCTCACAACAGCCATAAACAAATTTTAAACGTGCCTGATATTAATAATATTTTCATTTTTGTTTTAATAATATCATGGTATGTGTTCATATTGTGGTGACTTATTTTTTTGATCGTTTAAAAGAAAAAAAAACAACATTTTTATTGTGCCTTATCTTCATTATCAAGTTGTTTGTTGCTCCGTGACTCAATTTTATGGTTAAAAATTGATTAAAATTGTCGAGCTTTATTTATTTTTGCTGATTTAATATTTATTTTTGTTTCAGTCGTGTGACTCTTCCTTTAACTGTCGAAGAGGTGAGTTTATCTTTTAAAACGTTTAAAAGTTATAAAATAAAAGCCACAGTGGCAAAATGGTTGCAATTTTGGCTGAGTTGCCACGGTAACTAAATCTTCAAAACTGTGAACTTGAAAATCGACCTTTTTAAGTTTTCTCAGCTCCCTAAGACCGACTTGAAATTTTTAGGACTTTAACCCATTCCCTGGGCGCAAATTCGCTCTATTTGTTTTCTCGGTTTATCACTGATAAAAGGTTTTATCCTGGGACTAACTATATTAGAAACCTAGTGCAATACTGAAGAACTAATAATAGACAGAGAAAATTTTACGATGAAGCCAATAGAGGTCTCTGAAGTATCGAAGGAAAGGTCGGGCTATAGTGTGCACCCAATGGGTTAAATCTTTTTAAATTGGTTGGTCAAGGAGCTGAGAATTGATTCTACGATACTAAATGTAATTTATTTTTATTTCAGTACCAAGTAGCTCAATTATATTCAGTCGCCGAAGCGAGTAAAAATGAAACGGGCGGCGGCGAAGGGATCGAAGTCCTCAAAAACGAACCTTTTGACGACTACCCACTTTTAGGCGGAAAATACAAAAAAGGCCAATACACTTATAAAATTTATCATTTAGCGAGGTACTAATCACTTGTACGTTTACAATTTCATTACCTTTTTCGTCATTTGCAGTAAAGTTCCTTCGTTTATCAGACTTCTGGCGCCCAAAGGGGCTTTAGAAATTCACGAAGAAGCCTGGAATGCATACCCTTATTGTCGCACAATAATCACGGCAAGTTACAAAAATTACAGGGGTTGAAATTGAGTGAAATTTATTATTTGAATTTTATTTTTTTCGTTCAAAAATAAAATTCAAATCGCTCTAGCTCCTTTTCTATTGTAGCTAGAGACCTGGGGTTGGTCTCGTTGGATTCAGCGTTCAAAAAACTACAAATCTATACCATTTAGACACACGATTTTTACCTTTTTCATGGAAAAAGGTGACCGTAATTTCTTAAAATCGAAGTAAAGTGCCTTGATCAAAAATCAAGCTGAAAACGGCCTTTTTTGTCGAAAAGTAACCAATTGTAGTCACTTGTAGGCACTCATTTACCCTGAACACGAATTTTAAGGTCTTAAAGCCCGAAGCCAGGTCACTTTTGACTACATTTGGTTCCTTTTCTACAAAAAAAGGCCGTTTTAGCTTGATTTTTGATCCTTTTTTGACAAAAATGGCACTTTACCTTGATTTTTAGAGATTACGTTCACATTTTACTTCGTTTGGTTTCTTTTCGACTAAGAAAGGCTACTTTTAGCTTGATTTTTGATACTTTTTTGACAAAAATGGCACGTTACGTCGATTTTTAGAGATGACAGTCACTTTTGGCTACATTTGGTTCTTTTTTGACTAAAAAGGCCGTTTTTAGCTTGATTTTTGATCTTTTTCGCCAAAAATAGCTAAAAGATCAAAAATCAAGCTAAAAATAGTCGAAAAGAAACCAAACGTAGTAAAAAGTGACCGTAATCTCTAAAAATCGAGGTAAAGTGCCATTTTTGTCAAAAAAAGGATCAAAAATCAAGCTAAAACGGCCTTTTTTTGTCGAAAAGGAACCAAATGTAGTCAAAAGTGACGTGGCTTCGGGCCTAAAGACCTTTATATTCGTGTTCAGGGTAAATGAGTGCCTACAATTGGTTACTTTTCGACAAAAAAGGCCGTTTTCAGCTTGATTTTGATCAAAGCACTTTACTTCGATTTCATCACCTTTCTCCTTGAAAAAGGTAAAAATCGTGTGTCAAAATGGTATAGATTTGTAGTTTTTTGAACGCTGAATCCAACGAGACCAACCCCAGCTCTCTAGCTACAATAGAAAAGGAGCTAGAGCGATTTGAATTTTATTTTTGAACGAAAAAAAATAAATTTCACTCAATTTCAACCCCTGAAAAATAATTTCTTAATTAAGGGGAAGGTATTTTCATCACCTTCAGACGGAAAATTCGATACCATATTAACCAACCATTTTGGGCCTATAAAATAGTTTTCATTCATAAAATGTCAATAATTCAACTTTTATTTAGAACCCTAGCTACATGAAAGAGAAATTTCGTATCGCTGTCGAAACACTACATGTAGGAGACCGAGGTACTTTAGAAAATGTAAGTTTTGAAGATGGTTGAGGGTTTTGGCTTGGGGAAGGTGATGTGTTCTTTTGTGACTGTTGGGACGTTTTGTCTTAAGGTGGATGAGTTTACCCCCCTTTCTCTTAATTAGGAACCCTTTGTAAATAATTTGCATTCTTAACACTGGATTTACAGAACCCTGGTTATATGAAAGACAATTTCTCGATTCTCATTGAATCATATCATATTGCTGACCGCGGAAAGCAAGATAATGTAAGTTCTTGTCCTAAACGCTTCTTTTTATGCATGAAATAATTTTTTTTAATAACCCCTTAACCACCTTGAAGAGCTTGGTTGTGCTGAATCCTGTAGTAAAACCAAGATGGTGTGGGGGAAAAATAATAATCTTATAAAGCTTTTTATGTGCATGTTTGTGTTTGTTGGGCTTTGATCGCTATTTTATGGGTTAAAATGCAGTGGGAAAACTGATAACCTTAATAACAGCAAAAAAAACTGCGATCCAAGTTCATTGATGGGAATATTTGACGTCTTTCTATGTTTACTACTTATTTTTCCAAATTTATGTGTGCACGAATTATGTATTTCACAGAAGAAACAATGGTTTTTGATATTTTGGTTCTTTTTCTAACCTTCTATCAAATACAGGGTCGGATAGGCCAACTGGAAGATCAGGAAATTTCCAAAGGGCCAGTCATTCTTTGATCCCTTTTTTTGGACACGATGGGTCCCTTTTAGGTATTTAAATAGATTTCCTTTCTGACAATTCATAGGGTTTTACCTTGATTTTTGATCCTTTTTGGACCCTAGGGGCCCTTTTAACTAGACTTTGTTCCTTTATTATAAAAAGGGACCATTTTAGCTTGATTTTTAATCCTTTTTGGACACTTTTAGCTAGATTTTGTTCTTTTACAACAAATATGGCCCTTTTAGCTTTATTTGTCATCCTTTTTTGGACTTGAGAGGCCCTTTGTATCTCAATTTCCTTCTTTTGCTACAAAATGGTCCCTTTTAGCTTGATTTTTAATCCTTTTTGGACACTCCCTTTTAGCTAGATTTTGTTCTTTTACGACAAAAATGGCCCTTGTAGCTTTATTTGTCATCCTTTTTTAGACTTGAGAGGCCCTTTGTATCTTAATTTCATTCTTTTACTACAAAATGGCCCCTTTTAGCTTGATTTTTAAGCATTTTTAGACTTTTTATTTTTTAGGGTGGGGATAGGGGGCGTTATGAGAATTTCCCGGGCCGAGAATTACCCGACCCCCTTTTAGGTATTTAAATAGATTTCCTTCCTTTCTGACAATTCATAGGGTTTTACCTTGATTTTTGATCCTTTTTGGACCCTAGGGGCCCTTTTAACTAGACTTTGTTCCTTTATTATAAAAAGGGACCATTTTAGCTTGATTTTTAATCCTTTTTGGACACTCCCTTTTAGCTAGATTTTGTTCTTTTACGACAAAAATGGCCCTTTTAGCTTTATTTGTCATCCTTTTTTAGACTTGAGAGGCCCTTTGTATCTCAATTTCATTCTTTTGCTACAAAATGGCCCCTTTTAGCTTGATTTTTAAGCATTTTTAGACTTTTTATTCTTTCAGGGTGGGGATAGGGGGCGTTTTGGTAATTTCCCGGGCCAAAAACTATCCGACCCTGATCAAATATCTGTTTTCGAAAGGAAAATGTGGGAAATTGATAAGTGCAAGATAATTAAAGCATTTTTGTTTTGGCAAGCCTGAATTGACACTTCCTCTGTGCATGAAGCCTCTGCCTACGAGTTATTCATTCACGATTTTCAAAAGTCACGAAATTATTCTCACTTAGTTTTCTGCCTTGCTTAAAATAAAATAAAAACTTTGCTTTATATTTTGATTGGTTCCGTCCGAAAGATTGATTTTTCTTTCTTGATAAGGTCCATGAGCTCTCGCCGGAAAAACTCAAAGTGCGGGATGTTGTGAAAATAGACGTGGGTAACGATCCAGTCAGCCCGGCGGATTACAAGCCCGATGAGGATCCGGCGAAATTTAAGTCAGAAAAAACCGGCCGCGGCCCCCTCGTCGGAAACTGGCAAGAAAATGTAAGAGCGTGGATATCATCAAAGCTTTTTCAAAACCAAAAAAACAGCCAGATTTACCAAGTTCTATTTTACAGGTCGAGCCCATCATGACATGTTATAAATTAGTGACTGTAGAGTTTAAATGGTTCGGGCTTCAGTCACGTATAGAAAATTTCATTCATAAATCTGAAAGACGGTTGTTCACCACTTTCCATAGGTAATTAAACGGTTAATTTAATTTTATTAATCTTACCGAATTAGGGCTTAAGTGGATGAACTTGTGCTTAATGCCTTCTATGTGAATATGTGATCCCATGCAGTGTATTCCTCAAAAAATGGCTTCCTCAATATTTGTTGCTTATCTCAGACTTTTCATTGTCATTCCCCATCATTCCAGGGCCCATCAGAGTTTCAGCTACACGTTTTCACTCTACTAAAGGGCCAGAGAAAGATTTTCCCGCCATTTCTTGGCTTTTAAGTTTGTTTTCTTCATTCTAACCTAATTTAATTGTTATAATAAAGTCAGGTACGGATTTTTATCTCACTCTAGTGTGAAACTTGTTAACTAGAAGACATTCCCGGGTAAGCCACCACTAAAAACGCGTAGCTGAAACTCTAATGTCCCAGATTGAGTACAGGGAGGGTTCAGGTGACCAAATCATAAGCCCCTACAAATATTCTATTTTCTGTTTAACTAAGAAAGCACAAGAAAACGAGTTCCAAACTCCCTATGCCAATAATTTGCTGTTTTTCATTGTTCTTTTCAAACAAAATTGTTGAAAAATCCTTTTGTGCTGTTTGTTGAGGATAGGAGCCAAGAAGGTTGCTACCTGTATCAAATCAACTGTTATCAGCAAGATCTTCTGGCCAGGGGCGGACTGGCCCGGGGGGGACAGAACCTCCCCCCCTCCCCCGAGAATACATAAAGGCGGCGCCTCCACGGGTCTGGGTTTTTTTTAGCGTTATCTTTGCTCAGTGGATCCCAAACTGGGGGGCGTAAGCTGTCCCCAGGGGGGTGTGGGAAAGCTGAAGATTTTTTTTGTGTACAAATATCCCAAAAAATTCGTGAAAAACCTCAAAATCAACATTTGTAAAGCCTAATTTTCGTGAAAAACCTCAAAATCAACATTTGTAAAGCCAAATTTTCGTCAAAAAAACCTCAAACTCAACATTTATGAAGCCTAATTTTCGTCAAAAAACCTCAAAATCAACATTTAAAAAGCCTAATTTTGGTCAAAAAAACCTCGAAATCAACAAGCCAAATTTTCGTGAAAAACCTCAAAATCAACATTTGTAAAGCCCAATTTCGGTTACCTAAAATAACCTCGAAATCCACATTTATGAAGCCTAATTTTCGTACAAAAACCTCAAAATCAACATTTAAGAAACCAAATTTTCGTCAAAAACCTCAAAATCAACATTTGTAAAACCTAATTTTAGTCAAAAACCTCGAAATCCACATTTATGAAGCCTAATTTTCGTACAAAAACCTCATATTCAACATTTATAAAGTCAAATTTTCGTCAAAAACCTCAAAATCAACATTGAAAAAACCTAATTTTGGTTAAAAAAACCTTGAAATCAACTTTAAATTGGCAATTTTTTTGTCAAAAACCTCAAAATCATGGTTATAAGAGCAAATGTTTTTGTCAAAAAATCAACGTTTTAAGTGCAATTTCTTTTGTCAAAAACCTCAAAATCAACCTTTTAAAACCCAAATTTCTTCAAAAAACCTCAAAGTTAACATTCAAGACTTTAGGGGGGGAGGGGGGCAAAGGTTTTAATTTGTTTAAAAGGGGGGCGCACTGTGAAAAAGTTTAGGAACCTCTGTTTTTGCTAAATATATTTTTCTAAGAGCCAATTTTCTGCGCCCCCTTAACTGAAAACCCACCCACACCCTAAGGTCCCAGTCCGCCCCTGCTTCTGGCATGCATCTTTTAGGGTGAACACTGTAAATGGAGTAAGTCCATAAAGCAAGGAAATCTTGCTGATAAGCTTATGATAACAGTTAATATGATACAGGTTGGGCAACCCTGGCTTCTTTCTGCCACATATATATATTTTATATTTGTTTTTCATCGTGAATTTTTCAGGCAAGTGTTCTGTTGGATTGACCGGTGGCATGGACTTACGATGGAAGACATTAGGGCGATCGAAGAAAAAACCAAAGAGGAACTGGACAGGGTTCGTCTCAAAATGAAACCTTTTTCAATATTTTAATTTAATTCTTCTTATTCTTACAGCAACGAAACCAAGGTGAAGTTCGAGGAATGAAAGCCGAAACAGATTAAAAAATTCGAAGTACAAAAAAAATGCTAATGCTTCCTGTGTGAAACAAATCCACTTGGTGTTCAGTTAAAGTGTCCTCTATACGTTTTGCCTAAAAACAGGGGTAGGGTTTTTATTTATTTCTGTCACTTAAAAAAAAATTAACATTTTCCATTTCGTTTCTCAAAATTTGTCTTATTTCCACCCTGTTTCAGTCGATTTATTTTATTGCCAAGCTTTAAGAATTTTTTGAAAAATCGAAACTGTCCATTATTCCTAAAAACAGAAAATTCTTTAAACATCACTAATTTAGACAAATAAATAGAATTCGCTTTAGCTTTTAAAAATGATAGAAATGCTATTGTAAGCAGTAAAAGCTCGTATTTCGCTTTAAAACTGTCGTCTTTCAATATTCCACTAAAGAAAAAAAAAAATGTTAGTATTTTAATAGCAATAGATTGTTAACTTTAATTTGCTATTTGATATATATGATTATATATTGATATGTATGATATATATATATATATATATATATGATATATATATATATATATATATATATATATATATATATATATATATATATATATATATATATATATATTCACCTATATACCTCCCAGGTCTCTTAGGAGCTCACGGATATACTAAAACACTCTTGGGGCCTTACTCGGATATATTCACGCCTTATGAGTGGTTTTGTATAAACCATCTATGATTTATATATCATATATATGATATATATCACATATATGAATATATAAATAAAATAATAACAATGGAAAAGTTTTACTTTAAGTTGACTGGTTTACTTCATTCTTAAAAGCTTGGCAATATCTCAAAAATGAATAACTACTTAAAAATAACCTAATAAAGTTATCTGCACAATATTAGCAATAGAAATCACTAGAAGGGCATTTTTGCTATCAAATTCATGGATACCAGTCTACATAAGTAAATAAATTTATTTTCCCTTTTTATTATAAGTACAAAGGAAATGATTCAAGTCCATGACCAGTATTTTTTAAAGAAATTCCATGTTCATAAAGCATTTATTGCGAGCGTTATGTTTCCCCTCCTTACATTTTATACTCTCGGTTACCTCTTATTCTTGTGTATATTGTTAGATGGCATTAAAAGAGCAAAAAAAATGTAAATTGTTTGTATATGGTGTTTTTTTTTCTTTCAGAACTTCTAGAGTGCATAATGTTTGGCATGCTAAGACTGACCTATGTTAGTTGTTTAGGTGCACCTAATTTATGCATGCCATATTTATACATTTTACTGTGATTTTGTAATTGCAAATTATTTCCTGCTTATTAACCATTTCGGTGTGCATATTTATTTTTTCTTCACCTCTACCGGGAGGGTTTTTTTTTCCATTAATTTTGTATGTTTATATGTATTTTGTTTATTCTAGTTCTGTGATATTACCACATCTTGTAAAGCTATTTTCTTAAATTTTTCTTCTAAGTAGGTAATATTCAGTGTGGACTGGTTTCTTAGTTCTATTTATTTTAGTAGGCCGGTTATTCAATTTTTAAAAAAAATATACGAAGAAAAATTGCCCATTATTAAAAGTAGCCTAGATAAGAGACGCCTATGGTGTTCTAGAGGAATATTGTTGGATGAATTGATAGTCATGTAGTGTATTTTAAAAAATACCTAGGCATATTTTAAACATAAAAAAAATGTATATTTGCAGCCACGTTTATTTTTTGGGAAATAAACAACCTTGTGGTGAATTGTTGCTCTTTTTAGTGAATGTTCAATAATTGTATCTTTAAAACTCGACTTAATAAAATTCATTATTGTTAGAAATCTTGAAGTCTTCATTGATCAGTCATTAAAAATATGATATTGGATGTATTTTTTTTCTTTTATTTCCGCTCAATTTCGGCCCGGTTTCTGAACTCGCGGAATTTTTCGGCTCATAGATAATTTGCAAGGAAGACCTCAGATGGACCAAACTTGGTGGTTCTAGAACAAAAGTTTCACCGTGCCCGAAGGTTTATGTGAATCTCAGGAAGCCCTGGAAAAATTCAGAAAATGTGAATTTTCAAAAATTGACAAATAAGATATCAATTCTTATGTAAAATTGCATGAGAAATAAAATGGAATCCATTAAAAAATTGTAAGACCTATATTCTTTGAGTTTTTACCAAAAAAGAGCATTTAACACTTTGGAAACTACCCAAGGAATAAAGCAAAAACAACATCAAATTCACACTCAGCGCCCCTAAAAACCTATCTTTTCAGCCCAAATCAGAAGTGGGATTTTTTTTTAATTTCAATAAAATTTGATACCTTTAGGTTTTTTCGAGTGCTGAGTACGAATATGATGTTGTTTTTGCCTAGAAAAATTTTCCTGGGGTAGTTTCCTTAGTGTTAAGTGCTCTTTTTTTGCTGATAACTTAAAGAATATTGGTCTTACAATTTTTTAATCGATTCCATAGTATTTCTCATTCAATTTTACACAAGAATCGATATCTTATTTGTCAATTTTTGAAAATTCACATTTTCTGAATTTTTCCTGAGGCCCATCCACCACACCCTCGGATACGATGAAACTTTTTTTTCCAGAACCACCAAGTTTGGTCAAGGTTTGAGGTTCCAAAATTACCCATTTTATTTTGAATCAAGGTGAGTATGTCTGTGGATTATCAAAGACATGTTCCGAATCTACAATCCAATATTATTCCAAAACCTCGGATTTTTTTAAAAATTATAATGATTTAACCACCTTTATGGTGAGAGGGTTGAATTTGGCCCTGGGGACAATGCTTTTTCCAGAAAAGTGGCCTAACCTTAATCCCTCCTGCAGAAACCGGGTCTTTTTCTTAAAAAAAGTTGATCATAAAAATGGCACTAATATTACTGGCTACTTTTATTTCGCTTCTTATTCCTTTAAGTGTGTATAATGTATAAAAAAGATTTATTAGATGATAAAAATGTTCCATTTGTAAGTATAAAAGAAATCTACTTCCTCTCACGACCTAGTTGACTTAATCTAGCTTTAATGTTTGTTGAATGTTGAAACGTTGAAAATTTGTAAAATTATTTAGATACGCGGATGTGGTCAAAAATGTGATTGCTGGAACGTGTCAAAATGTCCCTTTTATTCGCACCTTTAATCAAAATATTTCTCACTTAAATGTTTTTGATCACATCTTTTAGACTGTGTTGTATATTTTTCAATAAAGCATTAAAAATTAAAGAAAAAAAAAATCTCTTGTCACTATAGTTGAATGTAAACCACTGTGTCTATTTTATAAATTATAGAAAGTCTGAATTAATCAGAGTATTTACATAACATTATAGAATAAATGAACAAAAAGAGGAATAAAATGATCGCATCTTTGTTCAGGGTATCTTACCCCTTTTAAAATTCAAGTGGAAAGGACAATAATTACATAAAAACATCACGTTCTTACCATTACAATATAAACCATGTAGTGATCAATCTTTTATGTTTAGAAAAGTATGTTTTATTAAAATGTTGCTATAAAAAAATTTTAATCCAAAGTCTAATGTCATGAAAAATTATATTTATATAATAATAAACGCAAATATATGTTTAAAATGACCTTATTTAAAAGAAAAAAAGAAGAAGCAATAATTAATGTTTCAATTGACCTCCTAGGTGCATGAGAGTAGGTGGTGGTTTAGGTTTAAAATTCAGGTCAATATTATGTGTGCCCTCCCTATTACAAAATAATAATAAATTAATATTGTTTTAAGCATACTTTGTTTTTATTACCATTTTTTCATGATTAAATGGACAATTTCCTTGCATGCGAAGCTGTTCGTTTCTAATTTTTCGATTTCTTTCTAATATTGGGAGATACTGCCTGAGAGAACTAGGAAAATATATAGTCCAGTCAAACTAAGCCCGAAAAGGCCAAATAAAAGAAAAAAAAAGGTATTTTGTTTCTCTACGGAAATGCGTAGGGGTTTGTCCCATGATTAGCTTTGGCGTCAGGAGCGTTTTTAAGGTGATTTTTTTCGTTTTTCACCAATATCTCGAAAACCGTAAATAGTAGGCGAAATAATTTTTAGTACAAAATTAAAGATAATTAAATTTGCCATAAGTTTGAGCAAATATGATTTTTTCGTAGGACCAAACGTTTCTGAGCTACGAGGTCGCTAAAAACCGGAGTTTTCTATTTTGACCTCTAAAGGACAGAAGACGTCATCTAATCAAAAAAGTGGACTTAATAAAAGTTGTAGAGAATTTAATTACCTTTTGAAAACAACTCTCAAAAAGCAATTAACGATAAATAGGCAGGAGTGGGGGTAAATTTCAAAAAATTTCAAAACAAATTTCATTCAAAAATTGAAATTTCAAAAAAATTTATAAAAACAAAATTAAAGCTTATAAATTTTTCTACAGATTTGATTTACTAAGATTTTTTGTAGGACCAAAGGTTTCTGAGCTACGCGGTGACAAAAAAGCGGGATTTTCGAGTTTTTGCTATAAAAAAAGTAAGATTTTAGAAAAGTCGGAAAAAAGCAAGGAAGGCGTTTTCTAATCAAAAAAGCTTGCTAAGTAAACGTTGTAGAGAATTCAATTTCCATGGAAATCAACTATCGAGAATCAATTAAAAATCAATAGGTAGGGTTGGGGGTAAATTTCAAAAATACATTTTTTACTCCAAAAGGACCTGTCGCCTCGTTGCTCAGAAACGTTTGGTCCTACAAAAATTCTTAGTAAATCAAATTTGTAGCAAATTTTATAAACCTTAATTTTGTTTTTATTCAATTTTTTGAAATTTAAATATTTGAATGAAATTTTTTTTGAGGGTTGGTTCTTAAAGGTAATTAAATTTTCTACAACTTTTATTAAGTACACTTTTTTGATTAGATGACGTCTTCTGTCCTTCAGAGGTCAAAATAGAAAACCATGTTTTTCTCCTCATAGCTCCGATACGTTTGGTCCTACAAAAAATCGTATCAGCTCGAAATTATAGGAAATTTAATTATCTTTAATTTTGTACTAAAAATCTTTTCGTCTACGACCTACGGTTTTCGAGATATTAGGAAAAAACGAAAAAAAATCGCATTAAAAACGCTCTAGCGTCCAAAGCTCATGGGTTACAATTTTGGACTTTTTTGTGGTTAATCAGGGGACCAACCCCTACACATTTCCGTAGAGAAACAAAATACCTTATTTTTTTCCACCACCAGGCTTAGTTTGACTGGACTAATAGATTTTCTAATAGATTTCTTCTAAAATAAAGAAAATCCTTTTGAGGAAGATAAAAATTTTGACTTGAAATGATTATTTAGCCTAAGGCGTTTAAAATGAGTGACAGGCACGATTACACGTTTCCTCTTCAGGTTCTTGACATTTGTTTCGTTTATAGCGTCAGGAGACGTTCATCCATGAAATTTCGATGAGGAGCATTCAATCTACAAACGATGGGTCATTTTGACCAAAGGCTTGTCTATCATTTTCGAATTATAAAATCCATCACGATTTTGAAGTTCAAATACTGATGACAAGTCATTTTTGCTAAGTTTTCGGCAGGGTCGGATAGGTCTCTTTAAGCATTAAAATATTTAAGAAAAGAACCCTTATTTTCATAAAAGAACTGCATTTAATCAAATGAGCCCCTAATGTCCGAAATTGGGCCCCTAGTGTCCAAAAAGGATCAAAATTTAATCCAAGAAAAATCTTTGTAGTCGTAAAGGTACAAAATCTCACTTGAAATTTGTCTGATCTACTAAAAAAAGCCCTGAAAATTTCAAGTTATTCGGTAAAGGAGCGCCAGAGTTTTCACTTTGAAGGGAAATTTCCCTTTCTACTCAAAGATCTCTTGAGGGGAATATCGGAAAGAGAAAAAGAGGGAAATTTTTAAAAAATACCAACCTACCTTTTCTCCACAAAATATAGCCAAAAATCCCACTAAGTGTCTGTTTCACCAAAAACCATCCAAAAGTTAATTTTTATCGTTTGCCCACAAAATGTCCGGAATGTGGGACATTCGACTTAAAACCGGCATAATAATAAAGTCGCATTAGACTTTTTTATGATTTTCTCGATGACGACTCGATTTTGAAAACTTTACGCCCACGATCATTAATTGTTTCAATGGCGTTTACCTTTTATGAGCCACGATTTGTTTTTTATCACCGTATAATAGTTTTAAATCTTAAAAATTCACGCGTAACAATACCCAACTTGAATCCGTTTAAAGAATTTCTATTTATACTTTATCGACAGTAAATTATTTTGTTATTCCCCGCCATAATAGAACGCCAAGTCTTTTTTATTGTTTATTGTGGCTTGTAGCAAGTTTCTTTGTCTGGGGGATGAGGGGGTCATCGGACTCATAAACGTTTTTATAGTCCTGATTCGAAGCCCAAAGTAGAAAAACTTTCATCGAGGAGGAACTTGACGGAACTCGAACGAAAATTCCAGAAAAGTAGCAATTTAAAAAAAAAAAGTGCTCTTTTCTAGATGGATAAGGTGAAACAGGACCCTAAAATCCAAAAAGGGTCAAAAATCAAGCTAAAAAAGGCCTTTCTAGTCATAAAGGAAAAAAAAATCTAGTCAAAAGAGCGCCTAATGTCCAGAAATCGAGGTAAAAAGGGCCCCTGGTGTCCAAAAAGGATAAAAAATCAAGCTAAAAAAGGCCTTTTTAGTCGTAAAGGAACAAAATCTAGTCAAAAGGGCCCCTAATGTCCAAAGATCATGGTAAAAAGGGGTCCCTACTGTCCAAAAAGGAGCAAAAATCGAGCTAAAAAGGGTCTTTTTAGTCGTGAAGGAACAAAACCAAATCAAAAGAGCCTCTAATGCCGAAAACTAGAGACAAAAAGAGTCCCTAATATCCAAAAATCAAGGTAAAAAGAGGACCCTATAGTGTCCAAAAAAGGTATAAACAGGCAGCTAGTTTCCAAACATCAAGATAAAAAGAAGCCCCTAATGTCCAAAAAGGGTCAAAAATCAAGCTAAAAAAGGTCTTTCTAGTCATAAAGGAACAAAATCTAGTCAAAAGAGCCCTTAATGTTCTAAGATCAAGGTAAAAAGGGGTCCCTATTGTCCAAAAAGGAGCAAAAATCAAGGTAAAAAAGGTCTTTTTAGTCGTAAAGGAACAAAATCTAGTCAAAAGGGCCCCTAATGTCCAAAGATCATGGAAAAAAGGGATCCCTACTGTCCAAAAAGGAGCAAAAATCAAGCTAAAAAGGGTCTTTTTAGTCGTGAAGGAACAAAACTTAATCAAAAGAGCCCCTAATGCCGAAAACTAGAGACAAAAAGAGTCCCTAATATCCAAAAATCAAGGTAAAAGAGGCCCCTATAGTGTCCAAAAATCAAGGTATAAACAGGCAGCAAGTTTCCAAACATCATGATAAAAAGAAGCCCCTAATTTCCAAAAAGGGTCAAAAATCGAGCTAAAAAAGGCCTTTCTAGTCATAAAGGAACAAAATCTAGTTAAAAGAGCGCCTAATGTCCAGAATCGAGGTAAAAAGGGCGCCCTGGTGTCCAAAAAGAATCAAAAATCAAGCTAAAAAAAGGCCTTTTTAGTCGTAAAGGAACAAAATCTAGTCAAAAGGGGCCCCTAATGTCCAAAGATCATGGTAAAAATGGGTCCTACTGTCCAAAAAGGAGCAAAAATAAAGCTAAAAAGGGTCTTTTTAGTCGTGAAGGAACAAAACCTAATCAAAGAGCCTCTAATGCCGAAAACTAGAGACAAAAAGATCCCCTAATATCCAAAAATCAAGGTATAAAGAGGCCCCTATAGTGTCCAAAAAAGGTATAAACAGGCACTAGTTTCCAATCATCAGATAAAAAGAAGCCCCTAATGTCCAAAAAGGGTCAAAAATCAAGCTAAAAAGGTCTTTCTAGTCATAAAGGAACAAAATCTAGTCAAAAGAGCCCTTAATGTCCTAAGATCAAGGTAAAAAGGGGTCCCTATTGTCCAAAAAGGAGCAAAAATCAAGGTAAAAAAGGTCTTTTTAGTCGTAAAGGAACAAAATCTAGTCAAAAGGGGCCCCTAATGTCCAAAGATCATGGAAAAAAGGGATCCCTACTGTCCAAAAAGGAGCAAAAATCAAGCTAAAAAGGGTCTTTTTAGTCGTGAAGGAACAAAACTTAATCAAAAGAGCCCCTAATGCCGAAAACTAGAGACAAAAGAGTCCCTAATATCCAAAAATCAAGGTAAAAGAGGCCCTATAGTGTCCAAAAATCAGTATAAACAGGCAGCAAGTTTTCCAAACATCATGATAAAAAGAAGCCCCTAATTTCCAAAAAGGGTCAAAAATCGAGCTAAAAAAGGCCTTTCTAGTCATAAAGGAACAAAATCTAGTCAAAAGAGCGCCTAATGTCCAGAAATCGAGGTAAAAAGGGCCCCTGGTGTCCAAAAAGAATCAAAAATCAAGCTAAAAAAAGGCCTTTTTAGTCGTAAAGGAACAAAATCTAGTCAAAAGGGCCCTCTAATGTCCAAAGATCATGGGAAAAAAGGGGTCCCTACTGTCCAAAAAGGAGCAAAAATCAAGCTAAAAGGGTCTTTTTAGTCGTGAAGGAACAAACCAAATCAAAAGAGCCCCTAATGCCGAAACTAAAGACAAAAAGAGCCCCTAATATCAAAAAGCAGGTAAAAGAGAGGCCCCTATAGTGTCCAAAAAAGGTATAAACAGGCAGCTAGTTTCTAAACATCAAGATAAAAAGAAGCCCCTAATATCCAAAAAGGGTCAAAAATCAAGCTAAAAATGGTCTTCCTAGTCATAAAGGAACAAAATCTAGTCAAAAGAGCGCCTAATGTCCAGAAATCGAGGTAAAAAGGGCCTCTGGTGTCCAAAAAGGATCAAAAATCAAGCTAAAAAGGCCTTTTTAGTCGTAAAGGAACAAAATCTAGTCAAAAGAGCGCCTAATGTCCAGAAATCGAGGTAAAAAGGGCCTCTGGTGTCCAAAAAGGATCAAAATCAGGACGGTCGACCTTTCAGCTGAATTATACTGGGTAGGGCCTTAGGAGGTCGAGGCAGAGTTTCCGCCCAACCCAAAAATGGATAGAAAACTACTGAATGTTCCACCAAATTTTCACCACAGGATAGGACCACTACCAAAATGGAGATTTCTGTAGCGAACCACCGTAGGTTCCTGTTTTGAGGGGCTCCCACTTTCATAACAGCGGACCGGAATTTTTAGTCCACTGAGGGGTAAATTTTTCTTCGTACGGCATCGATTTTTGGAAGAGGAAGAAGCAACACTGACGAAATGCGAGCGGGAAATCGTAAGCGCGGTCCTCGACCCTCCCTCCCCCTTCCGACCGGCGCAGACGGGACACCGCCACACACCGCAACCCCGGCCCCGTCTTTCGTAGTTTCGCACGCGAGTCGCCATTTTCGAGCCCGTTATCCCTTAAAGAAAGTGAGAGCCCGCGAGGAGTCGCGCGCGTGATCGACCTATCGAACCATTCGTTTTCTCTTCATTCCTCTATAGACGCATCTCCGTCAAACCCCTTTTTCCGAAAGAAACAACCTTTTTTTCTCGTCGGATTCTGTTTTCTTCCCGTCTCCATTCGTCTTCCTAACCAGGAAGAGCCCTTTCCAGCGTATAATACGAGAATTCACTCATTTTGTATAATCAGCCATCAAGATGAGCACACCGGTCAAAAAGTACCAATCCACCTTCACGGTAGGTTTCTTCCATCGATTTTTCTTTACATGTCTTTGACCATTTGTTGGCGTACTAATTTATTATTCATAAAAGAGTGGAATGAACCCTGCCATTTTCTTCCATATCAAATGAAACAAACAAATCAATTCAGAACACCTTTGTTGACATAACTTACCTACTCCTATTACATAATTCTAGTCGCTTCCATGTCCCTTTTCCGCACTTGACCATTAAGGACTTGCATTATCCTCTCAATTTTTTTTTCATTTTGCCGCAGACCACACCCTGCAACAATATAAAGATTTCGTCGAATTTCTTACTTTCTCCGCCCAAATAAGTAAAGACTTTCCTCTCCATTTTTCTGAATAGTTTTTGTCACGTTTCTGTCGAATTAATGAAGTGTCAATTAATTTGATGTCTTATTTCCTGTAGGGTTCCAACGATCTTCCCCATCATTGTCCATGTTCGCACCTTTTAAATCGAGGATTTGATTGCGATTTTATCTTCATGCGTGACATGTGCATGCTTTATTGTAATTGCATTAGTAGTATTAAAAACCGTTGGGATTTCCACGGTTTACTGCAATAACGGTTCATTATTCACTGTTAAAGAGGATAATTTCATTGTTCGTGGTTGGTGTGGAATTCGTTTTTTGCTGGAGTCTTCAGATCTTTCAATGACCTTATCCAAAAAGATCACAATATCCGATGCCTATTATCAACCTGTTTAATGCCCTTACTTCCTTAATTTTTGACCGATTTTATCGACATTTATACGTTTAAAAAAGCTATATTAAGACCGATATTTTGATCTTTGTACGAAGTAGGTTGTCGTGGTCCAAGGTCGTGGTCAAAACGGTCGTTGCATGTAAAACATAAACAAATCATACGGCAGTTCGATACACCTGGCCCAATTGTTCGGGATATACAATCAATCATTCATCTGTCTGATGAAAATAAAAGGAAATTAGCTTCACTCTATGTCGACCTTCAGCTATGAGCTAGAAGGGTCTGCAACCACCGGATTATTTGGGTCTTAAACGTACGCTTTTTCTTCAAATCGGTTCGAGGGATCATTAGCCTTGGAAAGACGAAAGTGACTCTTCGTGTTTGAAGTGAGAATCTTCTCGCAAATTACTCAGAGGGAAAGGTAGTTGTGGACAGCATTCTGGAAAAAAAGATAGTTGTTCAAAACTCGCGGTATCCTTGGGACAAGTCGCTTTACAGCATTTCAGGTGGCGAATTCACGTCTTAACCTGTGGATTTGTTAAAATATCTAATTAAAGATAGGTCCAGAGACTTGACTGGTTGAGTACACAAATTAAAGTTGATAAAATTCTGCTTGAGCAGTTTGCGGGAGAACTGTTCATAGAGCCGATCGAGTTCGGAACGTTTTTATATGTATTTTATTTAGTTTTTTAGAAACTGCCTCTAATTATCATTATATTTACGTACATGGATAATGAAGTATGGAGAAAGGTTGAATCGCTCCATTAGGTGTGAAGACTTATCTGACAGCGATGAACGAAATTCTATCACAAAAAGTCGTGGATCTGCAATCTTAGATTTGTTAGGTTTTGCGGTTGAAGAATTGCGTTTTATGTTGACATTTTATTTCGCGTTTTTTACAGGCTCCGACGTTTGTCGTTCGCTGTCATTCCAGCCTTCTTCAGGGTGTCTGTCAAACATACTGTTGTTTGGTTGTTTCTTAGATTTTTTAGGGTTTGGCGGTTGAAGAATTGCGTTTTATGTTGACATTTTTATTTCGATTTTTTACAGGCTCCGACGTTTTCGGCTGTCATTCCAGCCTTCTTCAGGTGTGTCTGTCAAACATACTGTTGTTTGGTTGTTTTCTTAGATTTTTTAGGGTGTGCGGTTGAAGAATTGCGTTTATGTGTTGACATTTTTTATTCGACTTTTTACAGGCTCCGACGTTTCGGCTGTCATTCCAGCCTCATCTTCAGGGTGTCTGTCAAACATACTGTTGTTTGGTTGTTTTCTTAGATTTTTTAGGGTTTGCAGTTGAAGAATTGCGTTTTATGTTGACATTATTTATTCGATTTTTTACAGACTCCGACGTTTCGGCTGCACTTCCTAGCCTTCTTCAGGTGTCTGCTAACAAACATACTGTTGTTTGTGTTCTGTTTTCTTCGTGATATAGAGTGTGCGGTTGAAGAATTGCGTTTTATGTTGACATTTTTATTGCGACTTTTTACAGCTCCGACGTTTCGGCTGTCATTCCAGCCTTCTTCAGGGTGTCTGTCAAACATACTGTTGTTTGGTTGTTTTCTTAGATTTTTTAGGGTTTGCGGTTGAAGAATTGCGTTTTATGTTGACATTTTTATTCGATTTTTTACAGGCTCCGACGTTTCGGCTGTCATTCCAGCCTCTTCAGGTGTCTGTCAAACATACTGTTTTTGGTCGTTTTCTTGATTTTATTTAGCGGTATTGCGTTGATACATGAGTTGGTCGTTATTTCTTAGTGGGTCATGTACTGGTTAGTTCGTATTTTTTAGACATGGGCTAGATTCGTGGACAGGCTCTCATCCGTGTCCGTAGTTCGGCTGTCATTCAGCCTTCTTCAGGTGTGTGCTGTCAAACATACTGTTGTTTGGTTGTTTTCTTAGATTTTTTAGGGTGTGCGGCGTTGAAGAATTGCGCTTTATGTTGACATTTTTATTCGACTTTTTACAGGCTCCGACGTTTCGGCTGTCATTCCAGCCTTCTTCAGGGTGTCTGTCAAACATACTGTTGTTTGGTTGTTTCTCATTAGATTTTTTAGGGTTTGCGGTTGAAGAATGTGCGTTTTATGTTGACATTTTTATTCGATTTTTTACAGGCTCCGACGTTTCGGCTGTCATTCCAGCCTTCTCAGGGTTCTGTCAAACATACTGTTGTTGGTTTTTTTCTTAGATTTTTAGGGTTTGCGGTTGAAGAATATTGCGTTTTATGTGACATTTTTTTCGACTTTTTTACAGGCTCCGACGTTTTGGCTGTCATTCCAGCCTTCTTCAGGGTGTCTGTCAAACATACTGTTGTTAGGTTATTTTTTGAGATTTGTTAGGGTTTGCGGTTGAAGAATTGCGTTTTATGTTGACATTTTTATTCGACTTTTTACAGGCTCCGACGTTTTGGCTGTCATTCCAGCCTTCTTCAGGGTGTCTGTCAAAAATATTGTTTAAGTTGTTGTTATCTTCAGATTCCCCGTCTAGATTCATTATTTTATCTTGTTGTTCGCCGATGTTTGGTTATTTTCTGAGATTTTTTAGGTTTTGAGGTTGAAGAATTGCGTTTTATGTTGACATTTTTATTCGATTTTTTACAGGCTCCCACGTTTCGGCTGTCATTCCAGCCTTCTTCAGGGTGTCTGTCAAAAATATTGTTTAAGTTATTGTTATCTTCAGATTCCCCGTCAAGATTCATTATTTCCTCTTTTTGTTCGCCGATGTTGCTTCAACCGCAGCCGCAAACCCTTACAAATATAAGAACAAACCCTAACAAATCTAAGAAAACAACCAAACATCGGCGAACTAAAAGAGAAAACAATGAAGATATTTTTTGTTTCCTAATAATTTCATTTACTAAAATTACAGCAATGGAACAAAATATTAAAATAAAATCCCTTCTTTTTTCTTACTTTCTTTTCTCCTCATTGTTTTATTATCGTGACGTTATGTCGGAAACGTCAAAGAATAAAACCAATCATGCACTGCATCCTTATTGACGTTTTTTCCCCACTTCGTCGTTTCGCTTTTTCAAAATTCTCAGAATTTTTGTTTGATTTTGAATTGATTTTTGTTGTTTAAATTAAAAAATCCTTGACATTGACCTTTGCCTTATTATTTACTTTAACCGTACTATGCAATTTAAAAAGTGATTATGCAGCATTTAGAGTTAATTGCATTTTTTGTCATTAGTTATGAATGAAAGTTTGGATTAAAAAATTAAGAGACGTCATGAATACTTTTTAATGTTTTGAACTGAGATTTTACTTCAAAAATAAAAACCACGTGTTTACTAACAAAAGCGAGACCGTGGAATGAATACAAAGGAAACATTTGGTAACTCGGTTCTGATTTGATGATAAACCACTTCCCAACCTCTTCCATCCTAGCATCAAAATACCGCTCAATTATTCAGTCTCCATTTTCGTGTGGAGGAAAAAAAAATCATTTAGGAAGTTGAATGTTTATTAGCCAAATAGTTGCTGTAATATCCATAAAATATGGACATGCTGGAATATGCTTGAGGTTTCATTGTGGAGGTGACAAGCAAAAGTGGAACGTTTTGTTTGATATTTTCTGCTATTTTCTTACTACCTCTCGTGGTCAATCAGAATTTCCAAATGTGGAAAAACATTGTGTGGCAAACTTATGACCTCGATACTGGTTTTTCTACCCACGTCTCCGTCCTTGGTTCAGCCTTTCCTATGTGGCGTTGAAAACTTATTAATGTATAAATAGGGTGGAGCTATTCCTTTATAAAACTTGCTTTTACAGTTTATCTAATCTAAAGATTTACTTCTCCAGGAGAATGAGTTTGCATAAGGTGCACTATTTTATTTTGATGATTTCATCTTGTTTATAAGGGTATTCTAAATCTAAGTTTGCGGGACCCCCCCCCCTTCTGTTGTCCGCCATTTTGAAAAAACTGGCCAAATTTGGCACTTTTTCAGTTTTTGATCTCTAGCTCAAAAACAATGCATTTTAGCGACTTGACCACGAAGTAAAAAAAGAAAGATTATTAAATTCTGCGTCTAATGAGCTTTCGAAAGCCAAAATCGGTCCAGCCGTTCAGGAGATATCTATGTTTAAAAATTAGCCTTTTTTTTAGGGCCGGTTTTTGATAAAAATTGTATATTAAAGTGAGCAATTTTATCAAAAACCGGCCCCTTAAAAAGGGTCATTTTTAAACATAAATATCTCCTGAACGGCTCGACCGATTTTGGCTTTCAAAAGCTCATTAGACGCAGAATTCAATAATCTTTCTTTTTTTACTTCGTGGTTAAATCGCTAAAATGCATTGTTTTTGCTCTAGAGACCAAAAACTGAAAAAAGTGCCAAAATTGGACGGGTTTTTCAAAATGGCGGACGAAAAGAGAGGGGTGGGTGCCGCAAACTTGGATTTAGATCTAACTAATGGTCCTAGCCATTATAAAATCTTTTTTAATCATAATTATTATTAATTTTATTTCTTATTTTAGAGCTCCCAAAACCGGCTACTCATCAAGCACGGTAAAATCATAAATGCACATGGAGTTCAGGATGGCGACATATTCGTCGAAGATGGAATTATTAAGTAATTAAATTATTATTTTCTTCCTTTAAAAAAATTGATTTTTCAGAGAAATAGGAAAAAATCTAATTATTCCCGGTGGGACAAGAGTCCTAGACGTTCGCGGAATGTTAGTCATGCCTGGTAATTATTTTATTGACGAATTAAGCTTGAATTTTAAAAAATCTTCTTCAGGTGGTATCGATCCTCACACTCACTTGGAATTCGAATTTAACGATATAGTTACTGCTGATGACTTTTATCAGGGAACCAAAGCTGCAATCGCTGGAGGAACAACGATGATCTGTAATTTTATTTCTTCATTTAGTGCATTTTCACATTTGATTTTTAGTCGATTTCGCCTTACCTAAGAAAGGCGAATCTTTACTAGATGCTTATGACAAAGTTAGAAGTAAAGCCGATCCTAAAGTCTGCTGCGATTATGCTCTTCATGTCGGTGTCACATGGTGGTCGGACAAGGTAAACATTCTTTTTTGCTTTTTCTCATCTTAGGATATTTAGGCGAAAGTTTATATACAGTCGTAATCTCCATCATATATATATATATATATAGTATGATGGAGATTACGACTGTATATAACACTTTCGCTAAATATCCTAAGATGAGAAAAAGCAAAAAAGAATGTTTACCTTGTCCGACCACCATGTGACACCGACATGAAGAGCATAATCGCAGCAGACTTTAGGATCGGCTTTACTTCTAACTTTGTCGTAAGCATCTAGTAAAGATTCGCCTTTCTTAGGTAAGGCGAAATCGACTAAAAATCAAATGTGAAAATGCACTAAATGAAGAAATAAAATTACAGATCATCGTTGTTCCTCCAGCGATTGCAGCTTTGGTTCCCTGATAAAAGTCATCAGCAGTAACTATATCGTTAAATTCGAATTCCAAGTGAGTGTGAGGATCGATACCACCTGAAGAAGAATTTTTAAAATTCAAGCTTAATTCATCAATAAAATAATTACCAGGCATGACTAACATTCCGCGAACGTCTAGGACTCTTGTCCCACCGGGAATAATTAGATTTTTTCCTATTTCTCTGAAAAATCAATTTTTTTAAAGGAAGAAAATAATAATTTAATTACTTAATAATTCCATCTTCGACGAATATGTCGCCATCCTGAACTCCATGTGCATTTATGATTTTACCGTGCTTGATGAGTAGCCGGTTTTGGGAGCTCTGTAAAATAAGAAATAAAATTAATAATAATTATGATTAAAAAGGATTTTACAATGGCTAGGACCATTAGTCAGATCTAAATCCAAGTTTGAGGCACCCACCCCTCTCTCTTCGTCCGCCATTTTGAAAAAGCCGTCCAATTTTGGCACTTTTTTTCAGTTTTTGGTCTCTAGAGCAAAAACAACGCATTTTAGCGACTTGACCACTAAGTAAAAAAAGAAAGATTATTAAATTCTGCGTCTAATGAGCTTTCTAAAGCCAAAATCGGTCCAGCCTTTCAGGAGATATGTTTAAAAATGACCTTTTTTTTAGGGCCGGTTTTTGATAGTTTTTGATAAAATTGCTCACTTTAATATATGTACAATTTTTATCAAAAACCGGCCCTAAAAAAAAAGAGTCATTTTTAAACATATCTCATGAACGGCTGGACCGATTTGGGCTTTCGAAAGCTCATTAGACGCAGAATTTAATAATCTTTCTTTTTTTACTTCGTGGTCAAGTCGCTAAAATGCATTGTTTTTGAGCTAGAGATCAAAAACTGAAAAAAGTGCCAAATTTGGCCAGTTTTTTCAAAATGGCGGACAACAGAAGGGGGGGTCCCGCAAACTTTGATTTAGAATACCCTTATAAACAAGATGAAATCATCAAAATAAAATAGTGCACCTAATGCAAACTCATTCTCCTGGAGGAGTAAATCTTTAGATTAGATAAACGGAAAAAGCAAGTTTTATAAAGGAATAGCTCCACCCTATTTATACATTAATAAGTTTTCAACGCCACATAGGAAAGGCTGAACCAAGGACGGAGACGTGGGTAGAAAAACCAGTATCGAGGTCATAAGTTTGCCATACAATGTTTTTCCACATTTGGAAATTCTGATTGACCACGAGGTAGCAAGAAAAAGCAGAAAATATCAAACAAAACGTTCACTTTTGCTTGTCACCTCCAAAGAAACCTCAAGATTTCCAGATGTCCATATTTTATGGATATTACAGCAACTATTTGGCTAATAAAATTCAACTTCCTGAATGATTTTTTTTTCCTCCACACGAAAATGGAGACTGAATAATTAGCGGTATTTTGATGCTAGGATGGAAGAGGTTGGGAAGTGGTTTATCATCAAATCAGAACCGAGTTACCAAATGTTTCCTTTTTATTCATTCCACGGTTCTCGCTTTTTTTAAGTAAACACGTGGTTTTTATTTTTGAAGTAAAATCTCAGTTCAAAACATTAAAAAGTATTCATGACGTCTCTTAATTTTTTAATCCAAACTTTCATTCATAACTAATGACAAAAAATGCAATTAACTCTAAATGCTGCATAATCACTTTTTAAATTGCATAGTACGGTTAAAATAAATAATAAGGCAAAGGTCAATGTCAAGGATTTTTAAATTTTAAACAACAAAATCAATTCAAAATCAAACAAAAATTCTGAGAATTTTTGAAAAGCGAAAACGAAGTGGGGGAAAAAACGTCAATAAGGATGCAGTGCATGATTTGGTTTTTATTCTTTGACGTTTCCGACATAACGTCACGATAATAAAACAATTGAGGAGAAAAGAAAGTAAGAAAAAAGAAGGGATTCTATTTTAATATTTTGTTCCATTGCTGTAATTTTAGGAAATGAAATTATTAGGAAACAAAAAAAATCTTCATTGTTTTCTCTTTTTGTTCGCCGATTTGGTTGTTTGGTTGTTTTCTTAGATTTGTTAGGGTTTGTTCTGTTTGTTAGGGTTTGCGGCTGCGGTTGAAGCAACATCGGCGAACAAAAAAAAAAAATGAATCTTGACGGGAAATCTGAAGATAACAACAATAACTTAAACAATATTTTTGATAGACACCCTGAAGAAGGCTGGAATGACAGCCGAAACGTGGGAGCCTGTAAAAACTCGAATAAAAATGTCAACATAAAACGCAATTCTTCAACCTCAAAACCTAAAAAATCTCAGAAAATAACCAAACATAGGCGAAAAAAAGAGAAAATAATGAATCTTGACAGGGAATCTGAAGATAACAACAACAACTTAAACAATATTTCGACAGACACCCTGAAGAAGGCTGGAATGACAGCCAAAACGTCGGAGCCTGTAAAAAGTCGAATAAAAATGTCAACATAAAACGCAATTCTTCAACCGCAAACCCTAAAAAATCTAAGAAAACAACCAAACAACAGTATGTTTGACAGACACCCTGAAGAAGGCTGGAATGACAGCCGAAACGTCGGAGCCTGTAAAAAGTCGAATAAAAATGTCAACATAAAACGCAATTCTTCAACCGCAAACCCTAAAAAATCTAAGAAAACAACCAAACAACAGTATGTTTGACAGACACCCTGAAGAAGGCTGGAATGACAGCCGAAACGTCGGAGCCTGTAAAAAATCGAATAAAAATGTCAACATAAAACGCAATTCTTCAACCGCAAACCCTAAAAAATCTAAGAAAACAACCAAACAACAGTATGTTTGACAGACACCCTGAAGAAGGCTGGAATGACAGCCGAAGAGTGGGAGCCTGTAAAAAATCGAATAAAAATGTCAACATAAAACGCAATTCTTCAACCGCAAACCCTAACAAATCTCAAAAAATAACCTAACAACAGTATGTTTGACAGGCACCCTGAAGAAGGCTGGAATGACAGCCGAAACGTCGGAGCCTGTAAAAAATCGAATAAAAATGTCAACATAAAACGCAATTCTTCAACCGCAAACCCTAACAAATCTAAGAAAACAACCAAACAGTATGTTTGACAGACACCCTGAAGAAGGCTGGAATGACAGCCGAAACGTCGAAGCCTGTAAAAAATCGAATAAAAATGTCAACATAAAACGCAATTCTTCAACCGCAAACCCTAACAAATCTAAGATTGCAGATCCACGACTTGTGATAGAATTTCGTTCATTCGCTTTCAGATAAGTCTTCACACCCTAATTGGAGCGATTTCAACCTTTCTCCATATTCATTATCCATGTACGTAAATATAATGATAATTAGGGCAGTTTCTAAAAAACTAAATAAAATACATATAAAACGTTCCGAACTCGATCGGATGAACAGTTCTCCCGCAACTGCTCAAGCAGAATTTTATCAACTTTAATTTTGTACTCAACAGTCAAGTCTCTGGGACCTATCTTAATTAGTAAATTTTAACAAATTCACAGGTTAAGACGTGAATTCGCACCTGAAATGCTGAAAGCGACTTTCCCAAGATACCGCGAGTTTTGAACAACTTAAAAAAATCTTTTTTTCCAGAATGCTGTCCACAACTACTTTCCCTCTTGAGTAATTGGCGAGAAGATTCTCACTTCAAACAAGAAGAGTCACTTTCGTCTTTCCAAGGCTAATGATCCCTCGAACCGATTTGAAGAAAAAGCGTACGTTTAGGACCCAAATAATCCGGTGGTTGCAGCCCTTCCCTCATAGCTGAAGGTCGACATAGAGTGAAGCTAATTTCCTTTTATTTTCATCAGACTAGAGGCATGATTGATGTATCCCGAACAATTGGCCAGGGGTATCGAACTGCCGATGATTTGTTTATGTTTTACATGCAACGACCGTTTTGACCACGACCTTGGACCACGACAACCTACTTCGTACAAAGATCAAAATATCGGTCTTTAATATAGCTTTTTAACGGTATAAATGTCGATAAAATCGGTCAAAAATTAAGGAAGTTAAGGGCATTTAAACGTTGATAATAGCATCGATATTTTGATCTTTTTGGAAAGGTCATTGAAAGATCTGAAGACTCCAGCAAAAAACGAATTCCACACCAACCACGAAACAATGAAATTATCCTCTTTAACAGTGAATAATGAACCGTTATTGCAGTAAACCGTGGAAATCCCAACGGTTTTTAATACTACTAATGCAATTACAATTAAAGCATGCACATGTCACGCATTGAAGATAAAATCGCAATCAAATCCTCGATTTAAAAAGGTGCGAAATGGACAATGATGGGGAAAGATCGTTGGAACCCTACAGGAAATAAGACATCAAATTAATTGACACTTCATTAATTCGACAGAAACGTGACAAAAACTATTCAAAAATGGGAGGAAAGTCTTTCTATTTGGGCGGAGAAAGTAGAAATTCGACGAAATCTTTATTATTGTTGCAGGGTGTGGTCTGCGGCAAAATGAAAAAAAAATTGAGAGGAAATGCAGTCCTTTAATGGTCAAGTGCGGAAAAGGGACATGGAAGCGACTAGAATTGTAATAGGAGTAGGTAACGCGAAAATGGTCTCTTTTTTGTTCTTTTTCGTTTGAAAAGAAAATTAATGCCTGATATAAGGAGATAAAAGAGCTTTTGTTAAAGTTATGTCAACAAAGGTGTTCTGAATTGATTTGTTTGTTTCATTTGATATGAAGAAAATGGCAAAAAAAAAAGGGTTCATTCCACTCTTTTATGAATAATAAATTAGTACGCAACAAATGGTCAAAGACATGTAAAAGAAAAATCGATGGAAGAAACCTACCTGAAGGTGGATTGGTACTTTTTTGACCGGTGTGCTCATCTTGATGGCTGATTATACAAAATGAGTGAATTCTCGTATTATACGCTGGAAAGGGGCTCTTCCTGGTTAGGAAGACGAATGGAGACGGGAAAACAGAATCCGACGAGAAAAAAAGGTTGTTTCTTTCGGAAAAAGGGGTTTGACGGAGATGCGTCTATAGACGGATGAAGAAAACGAATGGTTCGATAGGTCGATCACGGCGCGACTCCTCGCGGGCTCTCACTTTCTTTAAGGGATAACGGGCTCGAAAATGGCGACTCGCGTGCGAACTACGAAAGACGGGGCCGGGTTGCGGTGTGCGGTGTCCCGTCTGCGCCGGTCGGAAGGGGGAGGGAGGGTCGAGGACCGCGCTTACGATTTCCCGCTCGATTTCGTCAGTGTTGCTTCTTCCTCTTCGAAAAATCGATGCCGTACAAAGAAAAATTTACCCCTCAGTGGACTAAAAATTCCGGTCCGCTAGTTATGAAAGTGGAGCCCTCAAAACAGGAACCCACGGTGGTTCGCTACAGAAATCTCCATTTTTGGTAGGGTCCTATCCTGTGGTGAAAATTTGGTGAACATCAGTAGTTTTCTATCCATTTTTGGGTTGGGCGGAACTCTGCCTCGACCTCCTAAGGCCCTACCCAGTATAATTCAGCTGAAGGGTCGACCGTCCTGATTTTGATCCTTTTTGGACACTAGGGGCTCTTTTACCTCGACTTTTAGACATTAGGGGCCCTTTTGACTAGATTTTGTTCCTTTACGACTATAAAGGCCTTTTTTAGCTTGATTTTTTATCCTTTTTAGACACCAGAGGCCCTTTGTACCTCGATTTCTGGACATTAGGCGCTCTTTTGACTACATTTTGTTCCTTTATTACTAGAAATGAATTTTTTAGCTTGATTTTTGACCTTTTTGAATTAGGGGCTTTTTTATCTTGATGTTTGAAACTAGCTGCCTGTTTATACCTTTTTTGGACACTATAGGGGCCTCTTTTTACCTGCTTTTTGGATATTAGGGGCTCTTTTTGTCTTAGTTTCGCATTAGGGGCTACTCTTTGAATTTGGTTTTTTCCTTCACGACTAAAAAGACCCTTTTTAGCTTGATTTTTGCTCCTTTTTGGACAGCAGGAACCCCTTTTTACATTGATCTTAGGACATTAAGGGCTCTTTTGACTAGATTTTGTTCCTTTACGACTAAGAAGGCCTTTTTTAGCTTGGTTTTTGATCCTTTTTGGACACCAGAGGCCCTTTTTACCTCGATTTCTGGACATTAGGCGCTCTTTTGACTAGATTTTGTTCCTTTATGACTAGAAAGGCCTTTTTTAGCTCGATTTTTGACCCTTTTTGGACATTAGGGGCTTCTTTTTATCTTGATGTTTGGAAACTAGCTGCCTGTTTATACCTTTTTTGGACACTATAGGGGCCTCTTTTTACCTTGATTTTTGGATATTAGGGGCTCTTTTTGTCTCTAGTTTTCGGCATTAGGGGCTCTTTTGATTAGGATTTGTTCCTTTACGACTAAAAAGACCCTTTTTAGCTTGATTTTTGCTCCTTTTTGGACAGTAGGGACCCTTTTTCATGATCTTTGGACATTAGGGCCCTTTTGACTAGATTTTGTTCCTTTACGACTAAAAAGCCTTTTTTACTTGATTTTTGCTCCTTTTGGACACAGAGGACCCCTTTTTACCTGATCTCTAGGACATTAGGCGCTCTTTTGACTAGATTTTGTCCTTTATGACTAGAAAGACTTTTTTAGCTCTGATTTTTGACCCTTTTTGGACATTAGGGGCTTCTTTTTATCTTGATGTTGGAAACTAGCTGCCTTTTATACCTTTTTTTGGACACTATAGGGGCCTCTTTTACCTTGATTTTGGATATTACGGGGACTCTTTTTGTCTCTAGTTTTCGGCATAGGCTCTTTTGATTAGTTTTGTTCCTTCACGACTAAAAGACCCTTTTTAGCTTGATTTTTGCTCCTTTTTGGACAGTAGGACCCTTTTTACATGATCTTTGGACATTAGGGGCTCTTTTGACTAGACTTTGTTCCTTTACGACTAAAAAGGCCATTTTTAGCTTGATTTTGACCCTTTTAGGGCACTAGGGGCCTCTTTTTACTTCGATTTCTGGACCATTAGGGGCTCTTTTTACTAGACTTTGTTCCTTTACGACTAAAAAGGCCATTTTTAGCTCGATTTTTGACCCTTTTTGGAATTAGGGGCTTCTTTTTATCATGATGTTTGGAAACTGCTGCCTGTTTTATACCTGATTTTTGGACACTATAGGGCCTCTTTTACCTTGATTTTTGGATATTAGGGACTCTTTTTGTCTCTAGTTTTCGGCATTAGGGCTCTTTTGATTAAGTTTTGTTCCTTCACGACTAAAAAGACCCTTTTTAGCTTGATTTTTGCTCCTTTTTGGACAGTAGGCGATCCCTTTTTTCCATGATCTTTGGACATTAGGGGCCCTTTGACTAGATTTGTTCCTTTACGACTAAAAAGACCTTTTTTAGCTTGTTTTTTGTTCCTTTTTGGACAGTAGGGACCCCTTTTTACCTTGATCTTAGGACATTAAGGGCTCTTTTGACTAGATTTTGTTCCTTTATGACTAGAAAGACCTTTTTTAGCTTGATTTTTGACCCATTTTGGACATTAGGGGCTTCTTTTTATCTTGATGATTGGAAACTAGTTGCCTGTTTATACCTTTTTTGGACACTATAGGGGCCTCTTTATACCTTGATTTTTGGATATTAGGGGATCTTTTTGTCTCTAGTTTTCGGCATTAGAGGCTCTTTTGATTAGGTTTTGTTCCTTCACGACTAAAAAGACCCTTTTTAGCTTGATTTTTGCTCCTTTTTGGACAGTAGGGACCCATTTTTACCATGATCTTTGGACATTAGGGGCCCTTTTGACTAGATTTTGTTCCTTTACGACTAAAAAGACCTTTTTTACCTTGATTTTTGCTCCTTTTTTGACAGTAGGGACCCCTTTTTACCTTGATCTTAGGACATAAAGGGCTCTTTTGACTAGATTTTGTTCCTTTACGACAAACGGCCCTTTTTACTTTACTTTGTGCCAAATCTTTTCGTCTTGCGGTTTTCAGAACACCCCGTTTCACCTTTTTCGTCTTAAAAAGAGCATTTTTTTTGTAATTGCTACTTTTCTGGAATTTTCGTTCGAGTTCCGTCAAGTTCCTCCTCGATGAAAGTTTTTCTACTTTGGGCTTCGAATCAGGACTATAAAAACGTTTATGAGTCCGATGACCCCCTCATCCCCCAGACAAAGAAACTTGCTACAAGCCACAATAAACAATAAAAAAGACTTGGCGTTCTATTATGGCGGGGAATAACAAAATAATTTACTGTCGATAAAGTATAAATAGAAATTCTTTAAACGGATTCAAGTTGGGTATTGTTACGCGTGAATTTTTTAGATTAAAACTATTATACGGTGATAAAAAACAAATCGTGGCTCATAAAAGGTAAACGCCATTGAAACAATTAATGATCGTGGGCGTAAAGTTTTCAAAATCGAGTCGTCATCGAGAAAATCATAAAAAAGTCTAATGCGACTTTATTATTATGCCGTTTTAAGTCGAATGTCCCACATTCCGGACATTTTGTGGGCAAACGATAAAAATTAACTTTTGGATGGTTTTTGGTGAAACAGACACTTAGTGGGATTTTTGGCTATATTTTGTGGAGAAAAGGTAGGTTGGTATTTTTTAAAAATTTCCCTCTTTTTCTCTTTCCGATATTCCCCTCAAGAGATCTTTGAGTAGAAAGGGAAATTTCCCTTCAAAGTGAAAACTCTGGCGCTCCTTTACCGAATAACTTGAAATTTTCAGGGCTTTTTCTCGTAGATCAGACAAATTTCAAGTGAGATGTTGTACCTTTACGACTACAAAGATTTTTCTTGGATTAAATTTTGATCCTTTTTGGACACTAGGGGCCCAATTTTCGGACATTAGGGGCTCATTTGATTAAATGTACATAGTTCTTTTATGACAATAAGGGCTGTTTTGAGATACATATGAGAGGCTCTTTTTTAAATATTTTAATGCTTAAGAGACCTATCTGACCCTGCCGAAAACTTAGCAAAAATGTATCTTGTCATCAGTATTTTGAACTTCAAAATCGTGATGGATTTTATAATTCGAAAATGATAGACAGCTTTTGGGTCAAAATGACCCATCGTTTGTAGATTGAATGCTCCTCATCGAAATTCATGGATGAACGTCTCCTGACGCTATAAACGAAACAAATGTCACAGAACCTGAAGAGGAAACGTGTAATCGTGCCTGTCACTCATTTAAACGCCTTAGGCTAAATAGTCATTTCAAGTCAAAATTTTATCTTCCTCACAAGGATTTTCACTTTATTTTAGAAGAAATCTATTAGAAAATCTATTAGTCCAGTCAAACTAAGCCTGGTGGTGGAAAAAAATAAGGTATTTTGTTTCTCTACGGAAATGTGTAGGGGTTGGTCCCCTGATAACCACAAAAAGTCCAAAACTGTAAACCGTGAGCTTTGGACGCTAGAGCGTTTTTAATGCGATTTTTTTTCGTTTTTTCCTAATATCTCGAAAACCGTAGGTCGTAGACGAAAAGATTTTTAGTACAAAATTAAAGATAATTAAATTTCCTATAATTTTCGAGCTGATACGATTTTTTGTAGGACCAAACGTATCGGAGCTATGAGGTGAGAAAAACATGGTTTTCTATTTTGACCTCTGAAGGACAGAAGACGTCATCTAATCAAAAAAGTGTACTTAATAAAAGTTGTAGAAAATTTAATTACCTTTAGAACCAACCCTCAAAAAAAATTACGTCATGTCGAATAATATTCATAAATTTCAAAAAATGAATAAAAACAAAATTAAGGTTTTATAAAATTTGCTACAAATTTGATTACTAAGAATTTTTGTAGGACCAAACGTTTCTGAGCAACGAGGCGACAGGTCCTTTTGGAGTAAAAAATGTATTTTTGAAATTTACCCCCACCCTACTATTTGATTTTTAATTGATTCTCGATAGTTGATTTCCATGGAAATTGAATTCTCTACAACGTTTACTTAGCACGCTTTTTGATTAGAAAACGCCTTCCTTGCTTTTTCCGACTTTTCTAAATCTTACTTTTTTTATAGCAAAAACTCGAAAATCCCGCTTTTTTGTCACCGCGTAGCTCAGAGAAACCTTTGGTCCTACAAAAAATCTTAGTAAATCAAATCTGTAGAAAATTTTATAAGCTTTAATTTTGTTTTATAAATTTTTTGAAATTCAATTTTTGATGAAATTTGTTTTGAAATTTTTTGAAATTTACCCCCACCCTGCCTATTTATCGTTAATTGCTTTTGAGAGTTGTTTTCAAAAGGTAATTAAATTCTCTACAACTTTTATTAAGTCACTTTTTGATTAGATGACGTCTTCTGTCCTTTAGAGGTCAAAATAGAAAACCCGGTTTTTGCGACCTCGTAGCTCAGAAACGTTTGCGTCCTACGAAAAAATCATATTTGCTCAAACTTATGGCAAATTTAATTATCTTTAATTTGTACTAAAAAATTATTTCGCCTACTATTACGGTTTTCGAGATATTGGTGAAAAACGAAAAAAATCACCTTAAAACGCTCTGACGCCAAAGCTAATCATGGACCAACCCATACGCATTTCCGTAGAGAAACGAAATACCTCTTTTATTTGGCCTTTTCGGGCTTAGTGACTGGACTATATATTTCCTAGTTCTCTCAGGCAGTTCTCCCAATATTAGAAAGAAATCGAAAAATTAGAACGAACAGCTCGCATGCAAGGAAATTGTCCATGTATCATGAAAAAATGGTAATAAAAAACAAAGTATGCTTAAAACAATATTATGTATTATTATGTGTAATAGGGAGGCACACATAATATTGACCTGATTTAAACCTAAACCACACCTACTCTCATGCACCTAGGAGGTCAATTGAAACATTAATTATTGCTTCTTCTCTTTTAATAAGTCATTTTAAACATATATTTGCGATGTATATTATATAAATATAATTTTTCCTGACAGTAGACTTGGGATTAAAATTTTTGTATAGCAACATCTTAATAAACATACTTTCTAAAACATAAAAGATGATCACTACATGGTTATATGTATTGGTAAGAACGTGATGTTTTTATGTTAATTAGTAGGTCCTTCCACTTGAATTTAAAGGGTAAGCTACCTGAACCAAAGATGCGATCATTTATTCCTCTTTTGTTCATTTATCTATAATGCGTTATGTAAAGTACTCTGATGAATTCAGACTTTCTATAATTTATCAAAATAGACACAGTGGTTTACATTCAACTCCAGTGACAGATGATCTCGTTAATTTTTAATGCTTTATTGAAAAAATATACAACACAGTCTAAAAGATGTGTGATCAAACACATCTAAGGGAGAATGAAATGATTTGATTAAAGGTTGCGTAATAAAAAGGCCATTTTGACACGTTTCAGCAATCACATGTTGACACATCCGGCTATCTAAATAATTTTACAAATTTCAACGTTTCAACATTCACAAAATTAAAGCTAGATTAAGTTCAACTAGTCGTCGTGAGAGGAAGTAGATCTTTTTATACTACAAATGGAACATTTGCGATCATCATAATAATCGTTTTATATCACATTATACCACTTAAAGAATCAAGAAGCGAACATAAAAGTAGCGCCAGTAATATTAGTGCCATTTGTATGATCAACAGTGTTTGTATAGAAACGGCCCGGTTTCTGCAGAGGGATTAAGGTTAGGCCACTTTTCTGGAAAAAGCATGTCCAGGGGCCAAATCAACCCTCCACCATAAAGGTAATCATTATAATTTTAAAACAAAATCCAAGGTTATTGAGAATAATGATGGATGTAGATCGAACATGTCTTGATAATCACAGGCAGACTCATCTGATCAAAATGTAAAGATGGGTAATTTGGAACCTCAAAACGTGACCAAACTGAGTGTTCTGGACCCCAAAAAGTTTCGCCCTATCAGAGTGATGTGGTGGAGGGGCCTCAGGAAAAATTCAGAAAATGTGGATTTTCAAAAATAATTGACAAATAGATATCGATTCTGTGGTAAAATTGAATGAGAAATACAATGAATCGATATTAAAAAATTGTCAGACCAATAGTCTTTAAGTTATCGGCAAAAAAGAGCACGTAACACTAAGGAAACTACAGGAAAAATTTTCTAGCAATCATATCGTACAGTCATACTGAAACATAAAGTATCAAATTTTATTCGAAAATAAAAAAAATCCACATTCTGATTTGGGCTGAAAATTTGATAGGTTTTTAGGGGCGCCGAGTATGAATATGATGTTTTGCCTAGAAAAATTTTTCTTGGGTAGTTTCCTTGTGCTAAATGCTCTTTTTTGGTGAAAACTCAAAGAATATAAGTCTTACAATTTTTTAATCGATTCCATTGTATTTCTCCATGCAATTTTAATAAGAATCGATATCTTATTGTCAATTTGTTTGAAAATTCCACATTTCTGAATTTTCCAGGGCTTCCTGAGATTCACGATTAAACCTCGGGCACGGTGAAACTTTTTTTCAGAACCCCCAAGTTTGGTCCACCTTGAGGTCTTTCTTGAAAATATCTATGAGCCGAAAAATTTCCGCGAGTCAGAAACACGGGCCGAAAGTGAGCGGAAATCCCAGAAAAAAAATACTCCAATATCATATTTAATGATGATCAATGAAGACTTCAAGATTTCTAACAATAATGATTTATTAAGTCGCAGTTTTAAAGATACAATATTGAACATCACTAAAACGAGCAACCAATTCACACCAAGAGAGGCTGAGTTTATATTCCAAAAAATAAACGTGGCTGCAAATATACATTTGTTTTTATGTTTTTTCAAAATATAGCCCAAGGTATTTTTAAAAGACACTACATGACTATCTAATTCATCAACATATTAATCTAGAAACACCATAGGCGTCTCTTATCTAGGCTACTTTTAATAATGGTGTCAATTTTTCTTCGGTATATTTTTTTTTTAAATGAATATAACGGCCTACTAAAAAATAATTAAATAGAACTAAGAAACCAGTCACACTGAATAATTACCTACGAGAAGAAAATTTAAGAAAATAGCGTTAAAGATGGGTAATATCAACAGAACTAGATAAAAACAATAACATATAAACATTACAAATTAATGGACCCCCCACAAAACCCTCCCGGTAGGGTGAAGAAAAAAAATAAATATGCACACCGAGATATGTTAAAAAATAAGCAGGAAGATAATTTAGGCAGTTACAAAGATCAACAGTGTAAAAATGTATAAAATTATGCATGCACAAATTAGGTGCACCTATATACAATAGTTAACATAGGTCAGTCTTAGCATGCCAAAACAGTAGCACTCTGTATGTACGTCTGAATAGAAAAAAAAAACACCATATACAAACAATTACATTTATTTTTTTTTTTTTTGCTCTTTAATGCCATCTAAACAATATACACAAGAATAAGAGGTAAACCGAGAGTATTAAAATGAAGGAGGGGAACATAACGCTGCAATAAATGCTTTTGGAAACATGGAATTTCTTTAAAACTACTGGTCAGGACTTGAATCATTTCCTTGTACTTATAATTAAAAAGGAAAATAAATTTATTTACTTATGTAGACTGGTATCCATGAATTTGATAGCAAAATGCCCTTCTA
>JAGWEN010000656.1:0-64961 GCA_018703685.1 Orius laevigatus
ACCCCCACGGCGACCCTTGCCTATATTTTATCGTTAATTGCCTTTTGAGAGTTGTTTTGAAAAAGTAAAAAATATATACAACTTGATTATGTACACCTATTAGATGACTATTCTCTCCTTCAGAGGTCAAAATAGAACACCCCGATTTTTTTTCCACCTCGTAGCTCAGATCCGTTTGGTCCAACAAAATTGTCTTCGCTCAAAATTGTAGCAAATTCAAAATCTTTAATTTTGTACGAAATATTATTTTGCCTGAGACCTACGATTTTCGAGATTCGACGACAAAACGAATAAAATTTTTTTTTGGAGGCTTTAAAAAGTTTCGGTGGCCTTAGAAAAGATAAAAAGGAAAGAGAACCCTTAGGTGTTTCTGTCACCGAAAGCGAGCAGGTCTAAGGGTATCTTTTTAACGGATTTCCGTAGAAATTAGGCTATTTATTATTCATATTATTATTATTATTGTTTTATTATTTATTTTCTTTATGCCCTTAAAAGGGCCTTTGAATATAAAATCAGGAAAGGAAAACCTCTTCCCTCGTTTGCTCCACCGGGGAGATTTCCGGAGGTCTTATTTTTTATTTGTGAGCCCTTAAAAGGACCTTAAAAAATGATAAAGAATCCTCTGGCTTGGACTTAGGTGATTCCGTCTCCTAAATCGAGCCACTCGCAGGAACTTGACAATTCGTTAAATTTTTATTTTTTTGGCCCTGATAAGGGCCTTTGAAATATAAAATCCGCAAAGGAAAACCCTTTCCCTCGTCTGTTTCACCGGGGAAAACCCCAAGTCTTGTGTTTTTGTTTTTTTGCGCCCTTATAAGGGCCTTTGAAATATAAAATCAGGAAGGAAAACCTTTCCCTCGTCTGCTTCACCGGGGAGATTCCCGAGGTCTTTGTTGAAATTTGGCCCTTAAAAGGGCCTTTGAAAAAGGGAAGAGAGACTTCCTCTTCGAAGACATATTCGATCAATTTCTCGGCTCGAATATGTCATCGGAAGGTTCCGATCTCTTCACCTCATCACGCTTTTCCCAGAAGGGAAAACAGCTTGGCGATTCCTCGCCGTGTCGTCTTTCGCAACCCCTCGCGGGATATACGAAGAAACCTTAGGAGGTTGATTTGATTGAAATCGACCTTCTGGTTTTTCTTGTCCATAGTGCGTGCAAGTATGAAACAAGACTGAACTCTGAGTGTTTTCGTTCCGAGTGACAGAACGTTTTCTGACGTCACGAGAGGCGCCAATCAGAACGTCGAAAACAGGTACTGGGATTTGTAGGCGCATTCTCATGGCTCCGGACCCTTTTTCATAGGCAGGTACCAGTGACCTGGAAGCTAAGAGGATTATCGCTCGAAGGAAAGAATAGAATATTAATTTAAAAACGGTCATTTGAGGAAAAATGTATTTCTGACTTTAAAAACCGGATGATGAATCTGAAAATAAAAGTTTTCTCTCAAATAAAAGATGGGAAATAGAAATATTGTAGGACATGATAGGTTAAATCGAAAATCCATTATTGGTTATTGCTGTCAAAATGATGGGAAAGAAAAATAAAAAAAATTATTTTTCTATTGAAGTGCTTGGTACTTTCTCAATGCATGATGGTTGATATCGAAATGTATGATTCGTGATCTAGGTACGCAAAAATTCAAGAAAGATGAAAAAAAAAAATAAATAAAAAATTTCCAACCATCTGATAAATTTGATTGAAAATTAATATGTAATTTTTAACGGTTTTGTAATTCAGCTCTAATATCCGTTGAGCAAGGAAGCTGTTATTAATATTCCAACCCTGCATTACGAAGAGAAAGATTATAGTATAGGATATCGTTATTTGGGTAGTACCTACAGTGCCCAAAAAAAGTTCGGGTGAAATCGGTGACCCACTGGAAATTTTTTCTTGAATATCGTCAATTTCGCAACTTTAACTGCGACATTAATCTTCTAGAATTTTTTTTATTAATACCAAGTTGATTTTTGAGATTTAATTTTTGAGACCAGGACCTCATTAGTGCCTTGAGCCTCCATATTTTCATTCAACCTTTGATGACTTACATAGTTACATCATCATCTGTTAACAGTTACATCACCTGTGATATCAGTCGATATAGAAACGTTTCCTGCATCCCACGCCATATTTTGGTTTAATAAACATGGAAAAGTTAAACTTGTAAAAAAAAAAATAAATAAATAAAAAATATAAAAATCAATGTCACCGACTTATTTTTGCGTTTTCGTGACACGGGCTTAACGTCCAACTACCAACTCAATGGTGTCGTGGACGAGTGTGCTTATCCCTTGATATTTATTATATTAAGGGCCCATCCAGCGCCGGTCTTTCCATAACAGCGAGGGCGGGGCGACCCGCATAACACGAGGGTTTTAAAACTTATCCCTCCCCTTCAATTGGCAGGAGGAGCCGGTTCTCTCCGCCCACTTGTCTTTGATTCGTTGAAAAACCCGCGTGATTCAAAATTTGTTGAGATAGTATTTCAATGATAACTAAAGATTGAGTCATCGAATTGATTCAAAATTTGCATACTTATGTTCTTTGTTATGTGGAGCGCATTTCACTAAACAAATTATTTAAAAAGTTATTTAAACTTTTACTACAAAGATTTTTTTTATTACAATAAGTTTAGTGGAATGCGCGGAGAAATAATAAGCTTCATTTTAAAAAAAGTCCGGTCCAGATCGGATCATTTTTCTATGAGCTATCATTGAATAACTGTTTTCACGGCCCCTTAACGAGGCGACTTACGAAAAAAGGTCGAGGCGCTCGGAAGATCCGAACCCGGGTCCCCAGCATCGAAGCCGAACACACTAACGACTTCGCCACACCGCGCCTCAAAATAAATAAATAAAAAGAATTATTTTAACTTTAAAATGCCCCCATTGCAAGAACTAAAACAGAAGTTGCCTATGTAGTATCTTCGGTATTTCGGGATTTAAAATTTCAATTGGGTAGGTATTCTTTGACCAATTCACTTTACACAACTTTTTGCCACAATTTTGAAAATCATGATTTGAACCCGATATTATAATTTCGACATTTCCTATTTCTTCGGGAGCGATCTCTAAAAGGGTCGATCGCCGTCGGCTCTAATGGAAAACGCCTGTGACGCAGCGGGACGGGCCCTCCCGTCTCAAAACAAACATAAAACGGCGAAAAATACAAAATTATTAGTGGAGGTTTTAAATCGAACGATAATTTTATTGCCGCTCTTGACCTTAACAGGGTCCAGCTTCTCCTTATCGCTTGCCCCCTTCCACAACCCTTTCAAAGAGTCATTTTCCTCTTTAACTCCCCTTTTTTTTCAGCCAAGTAATGCTCAAAAGGCTTTTAACTTTTATAGCCTGTTCTGTTAGTATTTCTCGATTATTTCCCTATGATTTATAATATTTGGTTTCCATTTTTATTTATTTATTTTTGGAGCTAAAGTCTTAATTTTATAAACAAGAAAAATAAATAAAAGAAGGCAAATTACGTACACTCAAATTCGATTAAGAATATATATTCTTAGAAAATAGAGAGAATAATATCCTCTTGTATTGTTTGCTCAGTTCTTCAGGATGTTTGGATAACCTGCTTTATTATAATATTGAGTAAATAATTCGGAAAACGACTTGAGGTAAGCACCCACGTCTTTTGCTTCTTATATGTTTTTATCCTATTAATCCTTTCTTCAAACAAGACAGCACTGAGGGGCTCAATATTAATTAAACTCTTACCTGGAGGAGTGGGCACCCATTTAATTTAATTAGCTATAGTTTATTTTAACGAGACTTGTCTATTTTTAGACTTAATCTGTATAAACAAGATTTCTTATGAAAAAATTTCTTGAAACAATTTTGGCCGCTAAATGATTTATGGCTCGTAAAAAGTTTAATTTTAACATTGAAAAATTCTTATTAAACTCCATGATTGGGTGAGGAAGGTGAGATTTTATGGGGTGGGTAGTTTAAATTTATAAAATCGAAATATCGAGAAAGTTGAAACACCCCTTGTTGACATGGATATCTAATCAAAAGTTTAATAAGATTCGAAGGATTGGAAAGAAGTAAATATGTCGAAACTTATAATAGGAGACTTTTAAGGCACATAATTAATTTGACATCTTAATGGGACAGCATCAGGGAGACTATACGAAAGAGATTGTTTTCAAATTTAAACTTGGATTATCAAAAATAATGACAATCTTTAAGAGGGAAAACGCCCACGGTAGATTTCTAGGAAAGTACAGGAACAAGGAGGAAACAAGGAGTTGGATTAATTTTGGCACTTTAGTGGTTTGGGTGATTTTGGTGGTTTGCGGGATTTTGCTGGTTTGGGTAGTTAGGTTTTGGTATAGGAAAGGAAAACCTCTTCCCTTGTCTGCTTCACAGGGGAAATTCCCGATGTCTTTTTTATTTGTAGCCCTTGAAAGGACCTTTAAAAAAATGATAAGAGAATCCTCTGGCTTGGACTTAGGTAATTCCGTCTCCTAAATCGAGCCACTCGCAGGAACTTGACAATTTGTTAAATTTTTATTTTTTTGGCCCTGATAAGAGCCTTTGAAATATAAAATCCGCAAAGGAAAACCCTTTCCCTCGTCTGTTTCACCGGGGAAAACCCCAAAGTCTTGTTTTTTTTTTTTTTTTGGCCCTTATAAGGGCCTTTGAAATATAAAATCAGGAAACGTAAACCTTTTCCCTCGTCTGCTTCACCGGGGAGATTCCCGAGGTCTTTGTTTGAAAGTTTTGGCCCTTAAAAGGGCCTTTGAAAAAAGGGAAGAGAGACTTCCTCTTCCGAAGACATATTCGATCAATTTCTCGGCTCGAATATGTCATCGGAAGGTTCCGATCTCTTCACCTCATCACGTTTTCCGAAGAAGGGAAAACAGCTTGGCGATTTTCTCGCCGTGTCGTCTTTCGCAACCCCTCGCGGGATATACGAAGAAACCTTAGGAGGTTGATTTTGATTGAAATCGACCTTCTGGTTTTTCTTGTCCATAGTGCGTGCAAGTATGAAACAAGACTGAACTCTGAGGTCCGTTTTCGTTCCGAGTGATAGAAACGTTTTCTGACGTCACCAGAGGTGGCCAATCAGAACGTCGGAAAGCAGGTACTGGGGAAGGGTAGGCGCTTCTCATTGGCTCAAGACCCTTTTTCAATTAGGCAGGTACCAGTGACCTGGAAGCTAAGAGGATTATCCCTCGAGGGTAAGAATGGACGATAAATTTAAAAACTTTTAAAACCTGATGATGAAATTCAAAATAAAAGATGCGAAATATTCTAAAACATGATTGTTTATAGGTATCGAAAATGCATGATTCGTGAACTAAGTACGCAAAAATTCAAGAAAGTAAAAAAAAAATTTTTTTACCATTTTGATAAAAAATTAATCATTTTTAACGGATTTTGTAATTTAGCTCTAATATCCGCTGAACAAGAAGCTATTGTTGAATTTTATTTTATTTTTTTCTTATTATTATTATTCTATTTTTTTAGCGGATTTCCGGAGGAAAACAGGCTATTGGGGTCGGCCTCAGCTTTTGGCTTAGAGGCTTATATTTTCGTAATCAGGGCGATCTCCTGATCACGAAAAAATATTTTTTCTGTATCCCGAACCCCGCAATCTGGAGAGAAAGATAAAATAGGATGTCGTTATACAGTGCCCGAAAAACTTTTGGGCGTAATCGGTGACTTTTTCATGAATTTCGTCAATTTCCGCTACCTTAACTGCGATATTTAATCTTTTAGAATTTTTTTGGTCCATACCAAGTTGATTTTTGTGATTTAATTTTTTGAGACTAGGATCTCAGACCAGTCGGTATTTCGGTTTACATAGATGGTTTGGGTGGTTTTGGTGGTTTGGATGATTTTGGTGGTTTTGCGGTTTGGGTGATTCGGTGGTGGTTTAGGTGATTTTGCTGGATTTTTTGATTTTTTTCAAGGCAAAGTTTTGTCAACCAAAAACCAATTTAGCTTTCAGGATCGTATTTTATACTTTTACAAGTAGACTATCCCTCAAGACCTTTCGGTCTTGCGGAACTGTCGGCGGTGCACAGTGGGACAGAACTGGATTTGTTGTTTCAAAAATCTGTAACTCCCGACGCAATTAAATTTGAGACACCAGACTACCGCCAATTTCTTCGTGAATGGTTCCTCTTTAAACTGTTATAAGGGCAATATGATTGGTGCTCATTAACTGGTATGAAAATTGGGTTTAAGTTAAATTTTTTTGTGTTTTCTCGAAAAACGGCTGTAAAACCCCTAATTTTTATGATATCGAAATCGGGCTGGTAGCAATTTGTAGCCCTATTTAATACCTACATTTTACGTAACGTTCGGACAGTTTGGTCCTATCAAAAAAGTGTTCTAAGTAAAAGTTACTGAAAATCTAGCGAAGAATCTATTACTATTGTCAAAACATAGGGTACGTGCTCAAAATAACGAAGTTAGGGTCCTTCATGAGCACCCTGTACGTCGGGTCCAAAAGTTATTGATGCCAATCGATTCCTCGCTCAAAATTAAGGGGGGTTTACTTTGATACTTTTTTTCGTCAGGTCAAAAGTCTGGAAGATAATCGGCAGAAAATGCCATTCCCAAAATGGCACTTCGATTTTCATGTCTTTTGGTAGAAACTTAATTCAGACGTAGAGGAAGCCGTTCCTATAGGCTTGTGGCGACTCTCCAGTGCCACAAGTCCAAAAACATATGATTTAATTAATTCAGTTAACAATAAATTCTTCTACAACACACACAACATTGTATACATTAATTCTTATAGAATTCTCTTAATTCTCTATATTGGTGACCCCTTGAACACTCCGTTGCTAACCTACTGAAGAGCTCAAGATACTGAAAAAAGAAATTAAACGAACATAAACACTCGAACGATCCCGAACCCTCGAACGATACGCACTCTCGCCACGAAAGGTATTTTTCACTACGCACATATCGCCATTCCCCAAGCATCCCCTAAGCATCCTCCAAACATGAGGCTGCGCTAACTCACAACCGTCTCAGCTGGCACAGCCACTGCGGTTCTACCTACTCAACTTCTCCATTCCACATTCCCACCATCAATCCACTGCGATATAAACGACATCAAGCCGAGAATATCAAAAGAAGACGACTACCTATCGACTTTCAATTTCACTATTCAAACGTCTTTCTCTCTAGTTGCGTAGCAACTAGCCAACGGTCATCATCGCCTGAAGAACTTTGGATACTCGAAACCCCGTCATGAACTGGCCATCCAGCCAGCTCTACTAAGACACTCCGAGAACCTCCAATGGATCTTCAGCTTCTTTCGACCGTAATTCTACCTCACTTCTGGGTTCTACAGCTACTTCTAGACTCCGTCGCTCTTCACGTCTTGACGTCAACAAAATTCAGACATCCGCTATATTTGTTTTTTAAGCCGAAAACGTCTGCCTACATTTTCATCAAGATCGTCGCATCGAAGAACATCAGGAACTCGACACCCCCGTCGCGACTGGCCTTCAAGCCAGATCTACTGACAGCCGGGAATTCCAACTTCTTTCGACCAGCTACCAACCGAACGGTCGACTTATCTACGTCCTAGACTCCGTCTAGAGAGGGGGGACCTCTGTGGCGACTCTCCAGTGCCACAAGTCCAAAAACATATGATACAATTCATTCTAAATTCAGTTACAATAAATTCTTCTACAACACACACAACATTGTATACATTAATTCTTATAGAGATTCTCTTAATTCTCTATAGGCTTTTATGTTAACTTTTTGTTTAAGTCGAGTTATAACAAATTCCGCAAAATGTTAAATAAAACGCACATTTTTGACTTTATCGAAAATCCGTTATAAGATTCTAAAAGTACTTAAAAAGCCACGATTTAAAAAAAAAGATGGTTAGATTTCATTGAGTAGAACGGGATTTATAGGGGTTAAAAGTTAAAAAAGGACAACTTTTAAAAACGTCATAAAATTTTTTCTATTATAGTTAGGAAATTTATGCTTTTTGGAAAATGTAGGTATTAAATAGGGCTACAAATTGCCACTAGCTCGGTTTCGATATCATAAAAATTAGGCGTTTTACAGCCGTTTTTCAAAAAAACACACAAAAAATTAACTTCAACCCAATTTTTATACGAGTTAATGAGCACCAATCATATTGCCCTTATAACAGTTTAAAGAGGAACCATTCACGAAGAAATTGGCGGTAGTCCGGTGTCTCAAATCTAATTGCGTCGGGAGTTACAGATTTTTGAAACAACAAATCCAGTTCTGTCCCACTGTGCGGTGGTTGAATTGAATTCATAATAGCCTACTTTCCTACGGAAATCCGCTAAAAATTAAACAATCAATCAAGAATATAAGAATTTCAAAATAAAGTAATTGAGTTTCAGTATTTGGCATAGTTTGTATAAACTTCCTTAAACTTTTACACAACAATCACAATAATCGAATTAATGAGAGCCCTTGTTTTAAGCACCTTATCCCTTCATTTACAAAATTGTCATAAGCCAAAAATTTTTGTCTAACATAAGAATTATTGTGATTTTTTTTCTTGATTGAAACCGTCTTAATTTCTAGAATGAATGCAACCAGATATTATTCAACGTTAATCCTTCATTATCTCTTCTATCCCTAAAAAATTTCAATTTCAAGTGGGAGTCGAGAAATTTCATAAAAGCGAAGCTAATTCCAAGCGACGGGGTTTTGATGGATCGAACTTCCCTCTAATCAGTCTAAATATACGAAATAAATTCTATTTATAATTCTTGCGCCCACTTTTAGATGAGGATTTAAAATATGCGCTTTATCTCGGTTCATCAGTATGTCCTTCATTACACTTTATAGGATGGGGGAAGAAGAAACGGAAAGCTCGTTAAATAAACCATTTTGTTGTCCTTTTTTAGTCAGTTAAGAAGAGATTTTCGTAAATCTTTCGCTGACTTTACCCGTCAAAAAAGGCAGGAACCCTTTCAACCGAATTCTTTCCCGAGTTACCTCAACGGTCATCAAAAAGTCATGAACCTCAAAATCTAAGAAAACGTAAAAATCTCCAAAAGGTTGATTTTGATTAATTTCACAAATTGCCACTATATACAGGGTAGGGACTTAGGAGGTTGGGGCTACGAACACGGTAGCATTCCGCCCAAAAACTTTTGTTAATCTTTTGATATTTTTAATTGAAGACTGGAAATCCGGAAAGTAATCCGGTTTGGCTAACTTGGAACTATTTGCTTAATACTTTCAATATCGAACAGGATGGAAGGGCCGAAGATAGAGAGTGGGAGATGAAAAAAAAAGTGTTAATGAGTTTACACCGTTTTCCTCCCTTTCCTCCTTCACAAAATCCCCCGGCCCCTCTTTTTCTCTTAACTCGATCAAATATTAAATTGGCAACTCGCCTTCCGAAGAGCGTTGCGCGCGGCGAAAACTTTTATCAATTTAAACTTTGCTTTATGGCAATCGGCGAAGGGCGCTAAGGATGTTGCCATATAATTATCATAGAATGCCGCCTTAAAAACGGTCCACTTGGAAAGGATTTTACCCTTGGAAGATCCGTTCCGGTGAAGTTGTTATTAAACGAAAACAGCTCATGCGCTCACTCCTACCTTTTCCAAAAGCTATATAAACCATCCCCAAAGCATTTTCCCTCCCTGTACCTCAACATCCTTATAGTACACGGTAAGTCTTATTTCTTTCCAACCTTCAAAATCTTTAGTAATTAAATTTTCAAATTATTCAAGATCCTAAGAGGTGGACCATATCTTATTTTTATTAATTTTTTTTTTTTAAGTAGTCCAAGAATAATCCCCGATAATTATGATTAAAAGTGGAGAATTTTCATCTTTCTCAAAAAAATAAAAAATAAAAAATTTATTATGGGAAGGGGTCATGGATACACTGTAGAGTTTAAAAAAAAAATCCTTTGGACTGGACTTGGTCTGTCCGTCGCAAATAATTATCGGAACACCTCAAGGCCTTCATTCTGGTCCGAACTGTAAAAAAATTTACAGAAATACTTCGAAAAATTCCCGAATTTTTGAAATTCTGTATTAGTTCGTTCGACAGAGAAGTTTGAAAGGCCCTACCCTGCAATAGATGATATAAAAGATTTTATTGTTTTAAATGGTTCATTTGAGTCCCAATAACATGATTTCAAAGAGATGCCCTCCTTACAACTTTTGGCAGCCCAAAAACCTCGACTTTTTTCAGTTTTTTTTTTTATATACATAACTCGAAAACAGGACATATTATGTGGAAAACACTTTAGTGGTAAATTAAAGAAAACAAAATTCTGTATCGATTAAAAAAAAAGTTTGCCAAAATCGGTCCGATAGGCAAGTTTTTACAGGCAATAAAAAACCTCCAATCAAAAAACAAAAACAAACGAGAGTTTGGCAAAAAATTATCACCAAACTTTCACCATATACAGGGTACGGTTTTAGGAATATGGGATATCTAGGAATGCGGCAGCGTTCCGTCGAGCCAATGGAGAGACCCAATTTTTGAGAAAGTTTTGGAGAGCCTCATTCATTAGTCATTATTCATTAGTCATTACTATCAGACCGGTTCGGTGGTAGACAAAAAATTAGGAAAAAGAATCCTGAGGTGTTTCTGTGGACAAAAGCGAGCCACACTTAGGGTATCTTATTTTTATAATTATAATTGATATTATTATTATTATTAATTTTTTTGGGCCCTTAAAAGGGCCTTTGAAAAATAAAATCAGGGAAGGAAAACCTCTTCCCTCGTCTGCTCCACCGGGGAGATTCCGGAGGTCTTATTTTTTTATTTGTGGCCCTTAAAAGGACCTTTAAAAAAATGATAAAAGAATCCTCTGGCTTGGACTTAGTATCCCGTCTCCTATCGAGCCACTCGCGAAATTGAAATTTGTTAAATTTTTATTTTTTTTTGGCCCTGATAAGGGCCTTTGAAATATAAAATCCGCAAAGGAAAACCCTTTCCCTCGTCTGTTTCACCGGGGAAAACCCCAAAGTCTTGTTTTGGCCCTTATAAGGGCCTTTGAAATATAAAATCAGGAAAGGAAAACCTTTTCCCTCGTCTGCTTCACCGGGGAGATTCCCGAGGTCTTTGTTTGAAAATTTTGGCCCTTAAAAGGGCCTTTGAAAAAAGGGAAGAGAGACTTCCTCTTCCGAAGACATATTCGATCAATTTCTCGGCTCGAATATGTCTTCGGAAGGTTCAGATCTCTTCACCTCATCACGTTTTCCGAAGAAGGGAAAACAGCTTGGCGATTTTCTCGCCGTGTCGTCTTTCGCAACCCCTCGCGGGATATACGAAGAAACCTTAGGAGGTTGATTTTGATTGAAATCGACCTTCTGGTTTTTCTTGTCCATAGTGCGTGCAAGTATGAAACAAGACTGAACTCTGAGGTCCGTTTTCGTTCCGAGTGACAGAAACGTTTTCTGACGTCACGAGAGGCGGCCAATCAGAACGTCGGAAAGCAGGTACTGGGGAAGGGGTAGGCGCATTCTCATTGGCTCAGGACCCTTTTTCAATTAGGCAGGTACCAGTGACCTGGAAGCCAAGAGGATTATCCCTAGAGGGTAAGAATGGACTATTAATTTAAAAACGGTCATTTGAGGTAAAATGTTTTTCTGACTTAAAACCAACTTATGGGAAATAAAACAAAATCATGATTATTTCTAACGAAATGCTTGGTACTTTCTCAATGCATGATGGTCGATATCGAAATGCATGTCTCGTGATCTAAGTAGGCAAAAATTCAAGAAAGTTATTATCATTTGATGCATTAGATTAAATATCAATAATTTTTAATGGATTTTGTAATTTAGCTCTAACATTTAACATTTAACAATTAAGTGAGGAAGCTGTTATTGAATTTTTTTTTTCCTGGATCCCAAACCCTGCATTCTGAAGAGAAAGATTATAATATATGACGTCGTTATTTTTTGCAGCACCTACAGTGCCCAAAAAAAGACCCACTTTCAATTTTTTCATGAATTTCGTCAATTTCCGCAACCTTATCTGTAGGAAATCGGAGAAATTTTCATTTTTTTCCCAGACTTTTATGTTTTTTCACCGAAAAAGACACATTTACCAGAAAATTGGAGTTTTTGATATTTCGGGAAAATTGAAAATTTTGAAAAAGTCGAAAGAATTGCGAAAAATGTTTCGAAACTAGAATAGTGGACGTGAAGGATCTGATGGAGACATCTTCTAAAACTTTAACAAATCCTTTCTTTTATTTGTTTCCTTTACGCCATTCTACAGTTAATTGTTCTTAACAACATGAAATCCTTGCTTTTAGCCGTGAGTTTTCATTGAGGAAAACAATCGGAGGCTATTAGAACTCCGTTTAGTTTTAACAATGACGAACAAAGAAAACCTGATTTTGACGATGTCATCCCTTTTATCTTTGCTTAGATACTCGGACACGAAGATTTTGGATTTCTTTTCTTTTTAAATTATAATTTCGAATTCATTTCTTTACTTACAAATAAAATTACGAGATGAAAGGAACAAAGCATAACACGTGAATACGTGATACACGAGTAAATTAAGTTCTATAGTAGACGTTTTCATGCTTCTACATTCTGAATTTGGTTTGTAATTTTAATTTTTTTTTACTCAATTCACCAAAAATCAATACTTTTGTAAAGTGAACTTTTTTTCGATTGGGTGGGTATCGATTTTTTTTTCTTTAGCAGTTCTAATGAAAAAGTAGACAAAAGAGGAGATCAGAACATGGAAAATAGTGATTTTCTACGAGGGAAAAAGCGAACATTGAAAATTTGAATTTCTCATTAGCTAATTTCTTATTAGCGAATTTTACATTGTATACAGGATGATTCGGTTTTTTACTTGATAGGGTGTACTATCTTAATTCGTCTCGAAGTTATGAGTTTTCCACTAAAAACACGTTTTCCACATACAACAGTCAATATCTCAAATTCAATTAATAATTAAAAGTTTCTGGTGCCTGATCAGCATTAAATTTTACATTAGAAATCATAGTTTTTAACAATTCGTGATAACCACGAAGCCTAAACATTAGGAAATGGGTGCTCGTTTGTTACTATTTCAGGCTAAATAGCTCCCCAAGTAAAATAAGCGAGGAAATTTTTTCTTTCACCGTTTAAAAGGGCTTCAAATGAAGAAGTTTCCACAGAAAATTTTAAACCTCTAGAGTTTTGGCGAAATTTTGAAGAAGAAAAAAAAAACTTCTGGCTACATCACACTCAACTTGAATATATCAGCAAACCCAAAAACTTCTCGAATTTGAAAAAAAAAAGTAGGTAGGTACTTATTATAATAGCCCAAATTCTTCAAAATTGCATCAAATTCCTGTGAATGGTTCTTGAGTAAAAAAGAAATTTAAAAAAAAATTATAATCCGAATATTGTTGATTTTTCGACCTAAACTTTTTAATGATTGGATTACATACACGGTGTTCGGAAATACATGGATAATTTTTGTGAGAGCGTTAAAAAGGCTTTGTATCAAAAAAAGTTAAATGTAAACCCCCCTTAATTTTAAACAAAGAATTGATTGGTATATTTAAAAATGCGTTTCTATATACAGGGTGCCCCAAACAGAACCTAACTTCATTATTTCAAATGAGAACCCCTATTTTCGATTGCAGATTCGTAATCTACGCAAAATTTCAAGTTGATTTGACTAAATAGTTGCCACTTTTGACAACTTTTAAAAACACAAAGTTTTAGTTTTATTTCGCCCTAAAATCCGTTAAAATTGACTTAAGAGGCCAAACTTTTTTTTTAATTTAACTTGTTTTTTTCTGAAGATTCTAAATATTACAAATTGAAACATCTACGCCTTCTGTATCACGAAATAGCGACACAAACTTCTTTATTTTAATGAGAATCCCAATGAAAAGTAGATCCTTTTTCAAGGACTTTTTCGTTTGGGTCGAAATCGCTATCTCCATTTTTGGAGGAGCTGTAGCGGCTTTCGTAGGTGAAGACGTCTATTGCTGAGCTTCATTAATAAACCTTTAATTAAATAATTAATTCGATAAAGGATAGTGGCTAGGAGCTTTCTAGGAGCAATATTAATGACAGAATTGAATATCTCGAGTTCGTAGCTGTCGCACCTACCAAAGCCGCTACAGCTTCTCCAAAAATAGAGATAGCGATTTCGGCCCAAAAGAAAAAGTTCTTGAAAAAGGCTCTACTTTTCATCTCTGAAATAAAAATTGGGATTCTCATTAAAATAAAGAAGTTTGTGTCGCTATTTCGTGATACAGAAGGCGTAGATGTTTCAATTTGTAATATTTAGAATCTTCAGAAAAAAACAAGTTAAATTAAAAAAAAAGTTTGGCCTCTTAAGTCAATTTTAACGGATTTTAGGGCGAAATAAAACTAAAACTTTGTGTTTTTAAAAGTTGTCAAAAGTGGCAACTATTTAGTCAAATCAACTTGAAATTTTGCGTAGATTACGAATCTGCAATCAAAAATAGGGGTTCTCATTTGAAATAACGAAGTTAGGTTCTGTTTGGGGCACCCTGTATATCGGAACGCAATTTTAAATATACCGATCAATTCTTTGTTTAAAATTAAGGGGGGTTTACATTTAACTTTTTTTGATACAACGCTTTTTTAACGCTCTCACAAAAATTATCCATGTATTTCCGAACACCGTGTATATGGAGGAGGACTGATTTTGTTAATGGAGCTATTTTTAAAGGAATTAAATTTTAAGAAGTTAAGAGCAGGAAAAAAAAACAAGAGATTATAAATTTAATTTTTTTAAACGCTTCACTAAGTCGACAGTGTATAAAATTTGTAAGAAGGTATTAAAACTGTCTGAAAATCCGATTTCCAGAAGAGAAATTCATTTATGTCGAGCCTGTGTCACTTCCTCTCATTTTTCCGATGGTTTTTATTAAAGAATAATAGAATTAATGAGAGCCCTTGTTTTAAGCACCTTATCCCTTCATTTACAAAAATTGTCATAAGCAAAAAATTTTTGTCTAACAATAAGAATTATTGTGGATTTTTTTTTCTTGATTGAAAACCGTCTTAATTTCTAGAATGAATGCAACCAGATATTATTCAACGTTAATCCTTCATTATTCTTTTTCTATCCCTAAAAAATTTCAATTTCAAGTGGGAGTCGAGAAATTTCATAAAAGCGAAGTAATTCCAAGCGACGGGGTTTTGATGGATCGAACTTCCCTCTAATCAGTCTAAAATATACGAAATAAATTCTATTTATAATTCTTGCGCCCACTTTTAGATGAGGATTTAAAATATGCGCTTTTATCTCGGTTCATCAGTTATGTCCTTCATTACACTTTTATAGGAAATGGGGGAAGAAGAAACGGAAAGCTCGTTAAATAAACCATTTTGTTGTCCTTTTTTAGTCAGTTAAGAAGAGGATTTTCGTAAATCCTTTCGCTGACTTTTACCCGCCAAAAAAGGCAGGAAGCCTTTCAAACCGAATTCTTTCCCGAGTTACCTCAACGGTCATCAAAAAGTCATGAAACCTCAAAATCTAAGAAAAAGTAAAAGGGTAGGGACTTAGGAGGTTGGGGCTACGAACACGGCAGCGTTCCGCCCAAATGAACAGGTCTGTTAAATTTTCAAAAGTTTACTTATTCAACTCCCTGTGGACTTTTCCTTGAAATTTGGCAAAAATCTTCTTCAATATGATCAGAAAAAGCCCTAAAAATTTCAAGTCGATCGGACCACAGGGAGCTGAGAAATCGCCCCCTTTAAGGACGCTTTTCTCCTTATAATCTTTTGAATAAGCTGGAACCAGCCCTCTATTGCCTATAACACATTGAAAAAACTTTCATGAATTATTTCGAATGTTCAATTACTGACTTTTAGGTTTTAGATAGGGGCTCCATCACATCACGTAAGGCTGAGGTGATTTATTTGCTCCAAAAGCTAACACTTCCCCAAGTTTCATTAAAATCGTTGACCCAGGAACTGCCCTTCGTGTGTATTAACTTTTCTATCCTCTGCTCAAGAAAGTTAATTTAGTTCCGATGCTAAAAAATATCCCCTAAAAATTTCGACTGATCATTAGTTCTTAATTACTTGGTGATCACCGTGGTCAGAATTAATAATTACGGTTCCAATCAATAAAACCATTGAAGTTACTGAAATTGAATTTTGGATATTCGGAAAATTACAGACTCGAGTTTTTAGAGTGAAAAAGACATTGAAGAGCCATTTCGAGAACGCACTTACATCTAAAGACCCTTAACCCCTTCTGAGATTTGGAGTAAACCGAACGTTGAACCCATTTTTCCGCGAGATTAAAAGGAAACCCTGATACATTATAAGAATTCCGTTACAGGCTATTCTGGAAGATTACGTGATGGTGACATCTGAAACCTTTTAGCTGTATTCTTCAATAATTGTTTTTTTTAATTACCGAAAGATATTTAGATATGTATAACAACATATTATAACAAGAATATAAATAGTTTAACATACAGGGTGGAAACTTCCTAGTGTCCCCCCAGGTTAAATCGAAAAAGGTTCACCATAGAGAAAAAAGTTAAATGGTAACTCACCTTTATTTTCGATGCAGTTTCTAAATCTATTAAGTTATTTAAGGTTTTCGACCCGAAAAAAGAAATTAATTTTCTATCTCGCTTGGACGAAAGAGCAGGAAAAAAAAATTAAATCGTAACCCCTCCAATTTTGGCCCGAAAAAGCAAAATATGATGACCGCTTTGACCCTGCTCTTTTCTTTTTTTTGAAAAAAAAAAAAAAAATTTGAAAATTTATTTTTTTGAAAGTTGACTAAAACGATATGGATTCCCATGTGAAATGGCATGAGGAAAGCAGTGGAATAATTTATAAAATTCTGGGACTATCATTTTTTGAGTTATCACCAAAAAACAACTTTTTTTTTTAATTTTTAAAGGCTTTCGGCTTCCAAGCCATTTCAGCCTTGACAGACCAAAAAACAACTTTAAAGTAAGGAAACTATCTGAGGAAAACTTTCCTCGCCAAAAACAACGTCATATTCGAACTGAGCACCCCAGGAGATTTCAATTTTTATGAAGATTAGAAATGAAAATTTTTTTTCCTCTTTTCAGCGATTTTAGGCACAAGTTGACAAAGATAGGCGTATTTTACGACTTGAATGTAGAAAAAAAAATTTTCCTTCCCAAGTTTTGTCGATTTCTGCCCAATTGACAAAATTCGAGAATGAAAATTTTTTTGCATTAAACTTTCATAAGCTAGTAAAATATGCCGATTTTTGTCAATTTCTGCTCAAAATCACAGAAAAGAAGAAAAAAAAAAATTTTCATTTTAAATCTTCATAAAAATTGATATCTCTTGGTTTTTGGAGCGCTCAGTTCGAGTATGACGGTGTTTTTGGCGAGGAAAGTTTTTCTCAGGTAGTTTCCTTACTTTAAAGTAGTTTTTTTTTTTTTTTTTTGATAACTCAAAAAATAATAGTCCTAGAATTTTTTTGAATTATTCCACTTCATTCCTGATGCCATTTCACATGGAAATCCATATCGTTGTAGTCAACTTTCAAAAAAATGAAATTTCGCTCTTTCCAACTACAGTTCAAGAGCAGGGTCAAAGCGGTCATCATATTTAGCTTTTTTGGGCCAAAAAAGGGGGGGTTACCATTTTACTTTTTTTTCCTGCTCCTTCTGTCCCAGCGAGATAAAAAAATTATTTTAGCTTTCCGGGTCGAAAACCTAAAATAACTTAATAGATTCAGAAACTACATCAAAAATAAAGGTGAGTTACTGTATAACTTTTTTCTCTATCGTCGATTCGATTTAACCTGGAGGGACACTAGTAAGTTTCCACCCTGTATAATCTTGTCCTCACAAATTTTGAAATTCTGTATATAAAAGTTGGCCTAATGTACCATTCTTGTGTGCTGCTGGACCAATTTTCACCAAATTGTCACCAAATACAGGGTAGGATCGAGGCATCTAAGGAGAACCCACTTTTTGAAAAAGTTCCAGTTTTGGGGGTTCCATTTCCATCACCTTTTTTCCGGAATTATGTTTCATTGTTACCCCTCAGGGGTTTCATGTTTATAATTTCTTTTTTGATCTACAAACCAATTATGATTGTTATTTTTGTTTGATTTCAGGTGTAAATATGCAGCTAATTCTCTCTTGCTTATTGCTCCCAGTGATTTTATTAGCCGCAAAAGCCGACGATGTTATTTTACAAAAAAGAGTAAATTGGTAATGTAATGAGACTTTTAATGTAAATAATTTGTGTTTTTAAATTTAGTATTACTACCCTGGAGAAGTTTCAGAGCCTTTGGATCCTAAAATGAAAAAACCCTTCTGTAACGCTTTCACAGGTAAAAGAAATTCAATCAATGATACAAGAGCGGTAAGTGCCCTATTAGGAATGAATTCGAAGATTTTCGTTAACGAAAGCGAAAATTAAGACTTTTCTGGCAAGTGGCTAGAGCACCTACAAAGCTGTGGGGAGAGGGGGAAATAAAATTAACCATTTTACCCACTAACTGCCAATAACAGCCAATAACGAAGCTTGAGTTAAACCGTTAATACAGGACCAACTTCTGCATTACCTAAAAAGCAGAATAAATCGGGGTGGAAAACAACCATTTTCAACCTGAGAAGCGTAAAAATGTAAATTATTCCTCTAATCATGTATCTATTCTCGAATATCCCAACGTTCGTATTTCTGAAAATAATTAGTTCATAATTACCACCATAATTTATTCGAGCTAACGTCAATCTAGTTCGAATTATTTGGTAATGAAAATTTTCATTTTTATCAAGGATGTGGGAAAAAAAGGTCGGACGAATCGATGGCGACGCTCGTCGACTTGAATTCTGAGCCGGCGGTTGAAGAGCTAAGCAGACAAATCATGTCGGAGGCGAAACTTTGGGAAGCGATTCAGGAAGCACGGATGGAGCTCATAAACAGAAAACATCAGGTAAACTACTTTACTTTGCTCTAATAAATCCTATTAAACAAAAAAAAATCTGCCCAAGACATGTTTCAACAGGAAAAAGCACGTTGTTGAAGTTTCAACAATGTTGCCAACTTATTTTTCTCTCTTTACCTCCATCCTGGTGCCCTCTCCAGAATTTTGAAAAAACTGATCTTTTTATTTTATAATGGATAAATAATTATTTTAATGATTACAGGCCGATAGAGTACCACTTCGCCCATTACCGTTGACAGGAATACGAAAAAGGTCATTCTTTTACCCCTAAAATGTTAATATAAAAAAATTTCAGAATCAATAGTTAGTAAAAAGTATTTTAATAGTTGAACCATCCAAAATTGTAAAGCTCTCCTTTGAAAATTATTTTGTGTCAATTTTGTCGTTTCCACCCTTGTAAACCAATACAAAGAATAAAACAGTGAGAAAAATGATTTATTTATACATCACGCCTTTTTCTTTGATTTCCTTACCATTCTGAATAGGGACGGTCATCAGAGATTCATAACCTGACAACTGACGTCCCAGCGGATTTCTTCATGAGGTAAAATAAAACAATAAAAAATTATTAAAAGACCTTTTATTCATATATTTACATAGTAAATATTTGTTTTATTCCTTTTATTATTATATTTTACACTCGGCCAGTAAAAACGGTTCCTTCACCTTTCACGCTTCCTTTCGAGTCTGTGCATTTAAAAAATGAAAAGAGAAAAATAAAAAAATAGACAAAACAATTATTGCACAAAATATTTCCCTTGTGAAAAACAAAACAGGCACTGAAAAGAAGGACTCTCTTCAATAAATTACACAAAAAAATTAAAGAAAAAAATAAACCATTTTAAACACGAAAAAAATAATGAATTGTGCTGAATCACATAAAGTGAGTATTGAAAAAAATTGATGAAAACATAACTGGTTTCAAAATTTAGAGGCAATGAGGAAAAAAAATTTAGGTTTGAAGTCATTTGTTTTCGATCTTGCATAAGTACTTGACTAACGATTCACTAAGATTTAACAGGTTTCTTTCCTTTGACTACATTCGGCCTATTTTTGATCGCTCCTTTCTTTCTTTTTGAGGTCTAAAAAATGAAGAAATTATTAATAAGATGGAATATTGAGGAAAATTTACCTTTTTTGAAATAAACATATCTGTCCTTTTGATTTTTCTTGATGAAAGGGGTAGCCTCGGACGGTTAAATTCGTTCTCCTTTTTTACTCTATAAACATAAAAATTGAGATTAAATGAAATTATTTATCCATAATAGACAATTTTTAGACAATAAGATTATTGTTATGAATTTAAGGAAACTGAGGGAGGGATTTTAATTTAAATAAGACAAGAAATCAAACAAGGTTTGAGGGAGGTGGGAGGAAGGTTGGTGAGGAGGGGGAGGTAGGAGAAGGCTGTGGGGTGGAAAAGAGGTTAGGGGGAGGTGGGGGAAAAGTTGGAAGGTTACGGGACTCTAAGGAAAATGTTGGGGAAGATTGGGGGTGGAAGGGGAAGGTCGGGAAGGGGAGAGGTTCTGACATAGTAGGGGAGGTGGTAGAAGGTTGGGGAGGGACAAGGAGGGTAGAGGAGGTGATAAGTGATTAAGGGTAGTAGGAGAAAGGTTCTGCAGAGGTGGAGGTGGTGGGGAGAGATTGGGGGAAGTGATAGGATTGTAGAGTGGGGGAAAGTGATAGGGGAGTGGGGAAGTAATAGGGGAGGGGGTGTGGGGTGATAGGGGAGTGGGGGAAGTGATATGGGAGGGGGTGGGGGTGACAGGGGAGTGGGGGAGTGATATGTGAGTGGAGGAAAGTGATAGGAGAGTGGGGGAAGTGATAGGAGAGTGGGGGAAGTGATAGGAGAGTGGGGGAAGTGATAGGAGAGTGGGGGAAGTGATAGGAGAGTGGGGGAAGTGATAGGAGAGTGGGGGAAGTGATAGGAGAGTGGGGGAAGTGATAGGAGAGTGGGGGAAGTGATAGGAGAGTGGGGGAAGTGATAGGAGAGTGGGGGAAGTGATAGGAGAGTGGGGGAAGTGATAGGAGAGTGGGGAGAAGTGATAGGAGAGTGGGGAGAAGTGATAGGAGAGTGGGGAGAAGTGATAGGAGAGTGGGGAGAAGTGATAGGAGAGTGGGGGAAGTGATAGGAGAGTGGGGGTAAGTGATAGGATAGTGGGGGGAATGGTTAGAGGGTGCTGGAGAGGTATTTTGACTGTTTTGAGGTCTGCAAAGTCCCGAATGTTTGAGAAAGTTTTAGGGGTTCTCCTTTATAAACCACATTTTTATAAGTCCCAATATTTACTCTAAAAGGAAAATTTGTCATTTTACTTTTCGAGAAGCAATGGGACGTATGAATTCGTTTTCTTTCTTGACTCTATTAAAAATCGACGAATTATTCCATTTTTTCAATTTTCTTTATGAAAAAGAAATTAATATTTTTACCTGTATATCCTAACAAGCCAATGCTCGGTGGTGTAAGCTTCTTCGAGGTATGTGAGGTCAAAATTTTTGTTTCCTATAACGACATTTCTGGTCCTATCGTAACCCGGAGGCCCTCGGAAATCCAACTAAAAGAAAAAATTAGTTTCAAACGATTCAAAACGGAAATAAGTACCTGAAGTTCGCCAAATCGATAATAACTTAATTTGTACATAAGGCAGTTCAATAAAGTGGGCGAACCTTCAGCGTCCACTCTGAACTCTCCCCTGCTCGTGAAATAATCATTTTCCTAAAAAAAGATAAATTATCACATAGTGGACCCTCAAGTAACAAAAACGTTTTGCCAGTCCCCTGAAAATTTCATCAGGGAGCTGAGAAAACACTGTTTTAGTTGATTTTGTGGGTCGATGAGTTTTCACATACTCGAATGTCTTTTGGATGTTCTCCTTCTGCGATTCTGACCATCCATAAAAATTTGTTAATATCATCTCCTGAATAACCGATGACCCCGCCGAAAATAACCAAAACATAGTCGACACCTAAAGATTTCATGATTTCGTATGCCAAAGGCTCAGTTGAAGACATCGCTTTCCCGACCAAGGCGATGTGCGAATTATTCCAAGTATTGTTGTCTACAAGAGTCGTCCGATTGGCCATTCCAGCGATCTGATATCCGTAATCCCACCAGCTCATAACACGGGCGTCGCTGTCCGTATTTTGAGAAAGCCAATAATAACCTTCTCTAAAATCATCAAGTATCTGCCTCGATCTAAAATAAAACAATGTAATTATTTCAATTTTTTTGTTTTTAACTTACCCATCTTGAGAATAAGAAGAAAGGACGATACTTGGACTCGAATAAGCATTGCTGGTGACCCAAGTGCAGTGAACGGCAAACATCAAAAGCAAAGCGATCGTACCAACAAGGACAAAACTCCGAACATTCGGGCCCAGTCCTTCAGTTTCCTTCATCTGCTCGTGTTTCATTTTCCTTAATTTACCAGCCTAAAAGAAAGTCAGACATTCCACCAAGCAATAACTAATATACCTTATCATAAAGCGTTTTTGATGGTGAAGTTTCATGTTCGCTATCACTTTCAGCTCCTGAAGGGTTATCTTCGTCTTTACAAAATATATCGAGAAGCTTGGAAAATGCGATGGCACTTAAAATGCAGACGACCGGCGTTAACGTGAGCATCAACCGGACCATAACTCCAGCGAAATAAACCGCACTTATTGCATACAAAACGACTAAAAACTAAATATAAAAACGAATAAAAATTGATAAAAATACATACCGAAAACCCTTTCGTCATTCACATCTTTGATGCAATACCATAAACCTACTGGGAATGTAGTGACTAGAACATGTAAGTCGAAAAAGAACGAAAACCACGTCGTCGGCTGATGTTCGGAAACCGAGGCGATGATTGGAATGTGAATTTTAGCATACCCTGTGTCCCACAAAGAATAGAACCTAAAAAATAAAACAAAATAAAACAAAAAATTTAAAAGCGATTCTAACTTACCGCCCGCTCCAAGGGGCAATCACTCCAGCGTATGTCAAAACGACAACACTTGCAAACACGACAGCTCCAGCGATACCGCTTGAGAGTAAGAAAAAATATTTGAATTCAGATTTTGAAAGTATACTCTGAATATGCTTTAACGTAGCGATTGCAATTATAAGAGCGAATACACCTAAAAAAAAGTTAAAACTAAATAATAAGCCAAAGTGTAATAATCACCTAGAGCGGCCATGTGCTCACTAGTCCGGATTGGTTGGAAACCGACGAAAGGAATTTGCATACTGAATAGAAGTCCTAATATGCAAAATGTGGTGTAACTAGTGAAAAGTCGACTTGAATATCGACCCATAATTAAGAGGGCGAAGACATGAAGCGGAATGAGGTTGATAATAAAAACGTATCCGCCCCATGCTGAAACCTGAAAAAAAAAGATAACTTCACTCCCACCCATCATTCCCCCACCTCAACTTCCCTCCCATCACTTCCCCCCACCTCTCCCTCACTCCCCCACCCCACACCACACCCTCGCTCTCATCACTTATCCCATCTCCTCATCCCTCCCATCACTTTTCCCACCTCCTCCTTCCACCCATCACTTCCCATCTCCTCCTCTCTCCCAGCTCTTCCACACCTCCCACTCACTCCCATCACCTCCCCCCCCCCATCCCGTCTCTCCCATCAATTCCCCTGCCTCATCGACCCTGCCTCGTCGACCCTACCTCCCAACACTTCCCCCCTCTAACATCACTTCCCCCCCTAACATCACTTCCCCACCTCTTCCTCCCTCCCATCACCTCGCTCTTCCTACCATCACTTCCCCCACCTCGTTCTCCCTCCATCACTTTCTCGCCTCCCTCTCCCTCCCATCACTTTCCCACCTCCCTCACCCTCCCATCACTTCCCCAACCTCCCTCACCCTCCCATCACTTCCCCCACCTCCCTCCCCCTCCAATCACTTCCCCAACCTCCCTCCCCATCCAATCCCTCTTATCACTTACCCCACCACCATCTCCTTCCCATCACTTCCCCCAACTCCCTCCCCCTCCATCCCATCATCTATCCCACCTCGTCCTACCTCCCATCATCTCTCCCACCTCGACCTCCCTCCCATCACTTCCCCCATGGGGCTATCTCCCATCACTTCCCCAACTCTTCCTCCCTCCCTCCCATCACTTGGGACCTTCCCTCACTCCCGTCACTTCCCTCACTTCCCCCACCTCCCCTGTCCCTCCTATCACTTTCCCTACCTCCCCATCCCTCCCATCACCTCCCTACCATCACTTCCCCACCTCGTCCTCCCACCCATCACCTCCCCCATGGGGCTCCCTCCCATCACTTCCCCAACTCTTCCTCCCTCCCTCGTCCTCCCTTCATCACTTCCCCTACCTCGTCCTCCCTCCCTCCCATCGTTATACAATCTACAACCTCCCATCCCCCTCCTTGACCCTTCCCCCACCTCCCGAACCATCACCCATTCGTCCCACGTACCTTAGAGATAATAGGAACAATAAATTTATATTTGAGAAACTTAGTAAGATTTTACCATGTAGAAATAGGAGAGGGCAGTCAACGCAGACCAATAGACTGATCCTGTCTTGACGGATTTCACCTAAAATAAATGTTTAGTAATTATGTGATTGGATTAAATTGGTTACCCAAAGGTAGTAGGTGAATTGAAGCGCGAAAATTGCAATGCCTTCGTTGTCATAACTTCCGGCGACAGATCTGCTTATGTAGCCTGGGACTATCGCGATGAAACATGCGGCGAGTAAACCTGCACCGACGTTCCATAACTCTTTAGTGAGCAGGTATGTTGAAATTGCGGTCAGACCGCTGTAAAAAAGGGAGTTAAGTTTCCGATTTTTGATTTTTTCTAAGTTTCAATTACCTGAAAATTGGTGCGAGAAAGACGCAGATGTCTCGTATATGGACTGGAATGTTTAGAGTGTGAAGGACGTAGTGGATGCTCCCCGAGGTTATCATAAGACCGGGGTAAACGGTTCCGCCAACGATACGTCCCAACGGATACCACGCTCTCTCATCGAACCAGTTGAGAAAATTGTAAAATCCATGCTCGACCATATAAGCGGTCGCACGGTAATTGAACCTAAAAGAAAGAGAAAAAAATACAATTAATAAAACGATTTTAATTGCAATAATGATTGATGATTGACAACGCAGACAAAATTATCAACACCATGATATCTAAACCATGGATGATGATTGGCCGATTTGGATACTTGCAGTTAGTTTCAGTTTAAAATTAATCTATGCGCAGTTAGACTTAACCACAGACAGCTTGATACTGTGGTTAACATAATGAATTTTGTTATTTAATTTCAGATTCATTCAGGGAGAAAAAATCATTTTATAGATGAATTCAGTTAGTTTTGTTGATTGACTGCCAGTTTTGTAGGACAGGGTCGTATAGGTAATTTACCAGACGGAAAATTCTCAAAACTACCCCCTCTCCAACAAGAATATTAAAAAAAGTCTTAAAATGGTTAAAAAGAGCCCCTCATGTCTAAACAGGATCGAAAATCAAGCTAAACGAGGCCCTATTTCGTCAAGGAATAGTATTCTCCGTGTTCAAAAAGACCAAAATCCATGCTATAAATTGCCCTATTTGTTGCAAAGGGATAGTTCATAGTATCTAGTTAGAAGGTCCTCTAGTGTTCAGAAAGGAGAAAAAATCAAGCTAAAAAGGGCTTTATTTATCTTTAAGGAATAGTATCTTGTTAAAAAGGCCCTTCGTGTTCAAAAAAATATTAATATCTTTGCTAAAAACGGCCCTATTTGTCGAAAAGGAATAGCATCTAGTTATAAGGGCCTCTAGTGTATAAAAAAAACCGGGATGACTATGACCGCCAAGTCAGTGACCAATTTGGATATTAGGGTGCTTGTCAGTCGGTTATGGTTTTGATTAATCTATGCTCACTTAGGTTGGCCTTACCACAGAAAGCTAAGCATGATACTGCGATACTTTGTGCCATGATATGACCAATGCCCGAATTTTAAATTGATTGGTTCAGTGAGCAAATGAAACTAAAGTCGTGGAGGAAACCATGGCCATTATTGGCCACTTTGGATACTTGGGTGCTGGTCAGTTTGTATCGGTTTCTAATAATTAATCCATGACCAGATAGTTGGACAGATAGATAAGCATGATAAAGGCAATCGGTAGATGGCATTGGTTGGACAAAGTTTGAAGAAGTAAAACCGTCCAAAAAAAGAAAAACGTTTCATCATTAGCGAAGCTAAAATGTAGGAAATTCAAGAGAACTCGTGATATATTAAGGAATAGTTCTAAAAAGCAAAGCTGATGAACTTAAAATGAGATTTAGATAAGGGGAAAAAGGGTGACGTGTGATGGAACTTACCATGGATCGAACTCATGGATGATACTCTCGAACCTGATGACGGCGAATAATCTCGAGGCGAATCCGCAGACCCAAGCGAGGAGCAAAACGGTGAAGACGATCAGACTTTTCCAGCCGGAAAACGAGGGCGAGTTTTTCTTCATTTCTCACCCGGAGGCCGGCCCGAACTGGCGGACAAACGAAAAGAAAGGCCGAGACTCTTCGGGAAAGGGGCCAAAAGAGGAGAGGAACGTAAAAAAAGGAAAATTAAAAAAGGGGGACCGGAAATTTACGGATTCGAACTTTTTTTCCAATTTCGAATTTGTGCATTTACGAGAAAAACATCGACGTAGCACCGGCGAGCGATGACAAGACTCGCCTCAACCTGACCGCTGGGAGACTCAAACGATGATGGTTATGCCCCTCCCCGTTCACCCAAATCGTAATCCTTCTACACCAAACCTTGAAATTTCTTCAAAAGCGTCTTCTTTTAAATTTTAAACCTCTTTTATACGATTTTCTCAGAAAATTTTAGCTCTACTCGCATTTCAATTAATCTCATTCACAACTAAAATTGTAGATTAATAGAAAATGAAGGTGAGAATGACGTCACTTTCCGAGTATATTGGGCGGGTTTTTTAAAATTTTACACATCCCCTTGATCATTGTGTGCATTCATGTAAAAGTGTCCACCACCAGCAAAACTTCAATTTCCAAATCACTTATAAAAAGAAATTGTGTCATTTAAACCTCTATTTGTAAAATTTTTAATCAATTTTTTTTTAATTTTAATACTTTTTCCTAGGATTTGCTCAGACCTCCAGTTTGCTCAAGAACAAAAACGTTCTGAAATTCCAGTCATTTGAAACACTATAAATTCAAAATTTTCCTAGGACACTCGACTTTTGCAGTAAAGTTGCCAGTTCCCAAATTTTTAAATAAAGTTTCCCCTTTTTGTTTCCAAGTAGATATACCTATCCCATTATCTTCCAAAAATCCTCCAGTTTACGAAAAGTGCAAACATAAAAGTCCCCACTTCCTCCCCATGATTTGCAACACTCTTCAGAACTGGCAAAAACATGAAAATATTTTGATTGGCTATGAACTTGGTGTCTCCGAAATTGACCATTAAAACAAAGAAGAAAGCCAATGTTTGCCCACACTCAATTTTTTGTCCAAAAGTCTTGGGACATGAACCACCTTGGTCATTTTTAAGGCTGTAGAGATAAGGTTAAAAAAAATTCTATCAGTTTTTGGTTTTAAAAAAAACGTCAGTTTATATTAAGGAAATATTACATTACAACTATTTACAAAATACAAAAACTATTTACGACTAAGTATATGTACATAAGAGCATTTTAAGAACGAGAAAAACCGGAAAACGACAATTTGCAAATACAAAAACTATTTGCGACTAGGTAAGTATACAAAAGAATATTTTAAGAACGCGAAATTTAACCGGAAAACGACAATATGCGCTGGCACAGTTTTTGATCAAATCCAGAAATAAATAGGAAGTCTTTATCACTTTGCAGCTCTCCAGATCCTCCAAAACTAACTATAATTAGCTTGGAGAATTTTTTAGTTTTCATGAGCTCGAGGTGGTTCAGGTCGACGGAATAGCCCATAACGACGACTGTATCGAGGGAGCATTTTTGAATCAGTTCCGAGATGGCTTCTGGTTTAGTGGTCTCACTCGATGGCTTGATCGCACTTGAAATGGCATTCATGTTGGATTCGCGGATTTCAGTCGGGGTCGATTCATTAAATGTGTAGATTTCGAGATTGCTGCCAGGCGCGGCGCTTTTCATCAGTGTCAGGATGGTGAATGCGGCCGCCTTGTTCATTTTGATGTTTTCCCCGCAAGATTTTTCGTTCAACATAAACGGGTCGATGATGATAGTAAGGTTCATCTCTTTTTTTGGGATGTTGTCGAGTGCGAGCATCATCTTTCCGTATAGCTCGTAGATTTCCGGCGATTTCTCTGGAAGACGTTTTTCCCGCTCGATGAATATTTCCATAGCCGTTACTGTGTCGACATCTTCGAGCTCGATTCCTTCCTTCTGGAAATCTTCGATGGGGAAAATTTTGTTCCTAAAAAGAGGAAACAATATATTAAAAACGCTGCAAACTTTACACAAAGGGTCTAGGGATCTACGTGTGTTGGTACGGGTCGCTAGAGCTAAAAATCAGATTTTCGAACTTTTTTCGTTTTTCTGCAATCTGTGGTTCTAATACAGATTTTTACACGGAACAAAAATGGTTTTGCAGCTTTTACACGTTAGAATTTGTTTAATTTTTTCAAATTTTTGACAAAATGCGTCGATGTGAACGAGTTTGGATAAATTACGTAGATCCGTGAAAAAAAGGTCAATTTAAAGAGGTTGGAAAAAAAATGTTGGAAACGAGCGAAAATTGAATTTTTTGAAATTTGACTAAAACGATATGGATTCCTACGTAAAATGGTAATACAATATATCATACTCGCATCCTAAAAACTAGGAAATGTCAATTTTTATGAAGATTTAAAAAGATTTTTTTTTTCTTTTCAGTGATTTTTGGCAGAAGATGACCAAAATAAGCATAATTTAAGAGTTTTTCAACTTTTTATGTAAAATTTAAAATTTTCCTTCCCAAAATTGGTCAATAGGGCATAAATCGACAACAAAAAATTTGTCGGAGGAAAATGATTAATTTTACATTTTACAACGTTCAAAAACTCTTAAAATATGCCGATTTTGAACAATTCCTGACAAAAATCACTAAAAAGAAGAAAAAAACGTTTTAACTGTTGTCTTGCCTTTGGACCCTAAAATTAATAATTTTTAAATTTCGCCCAAAATATGTTTCCCAATGTTTTTTTAGGGTGAGAAACACGATTCTGAAGTTAGTTTTGAGATGAAAAAAATCTACCTCAAATTTCCGTGAGCGAAAATATCCTTAAAAAGTGCAAAAAACGATCATTTTCTAAGTTGTTGAAGGTGTTCTACAACTTAAAAAAATCGAATAAGATATGATCTAGTAAGTAACTGGTACTTTATAAAAATATTTTAAAATGAAAAATGGCCAATTTAAAGAGGTGGACATTTTTCACGTACAAATTATTTTAAAATTTCAAATCGCTCCAATCAACAGATTTATTGTGCGAAAAATTTGAAAACATTACCTACCACATGTAAAAGCTGCTAAAAATTTTTTTCTGCGTGTTAAAATATGCATTAGAACCAAAGAAGTTCAAAAATCTGATTTTTAGCTTTAGCGACCCTCTACGTAACGAGTTGGAGGCTAATACATATTATACGAGTTTAATACACTTGATTTAATGTGCTAAGTTCCGATAAAATTGGTTGGAGGGGACTTTTTAGCCCTTTATCCTGCTTTACCCCTTTCATCTAATTTCAATTTTTTTTAAACACCAAAACCGTCCCTCTTCAATAAATTCAATTTACATACATACTACATATTTTAGATCCTATCTACTCATTTTAAATAGATGTAAACTCTAAAAATATTTTCATTTTCATGAAAACCTCCGGGGAGTAAGTTTAGATTTTAGACTTTAAAAACATTTTTCCTCCCATAAAATTAAGTTTATTTATTTATTTTAATTTTATTAATTTCATGCTTTTGGGGCCATCCGGTTTTTGTTCCGTCCTTGGATATGGAAATGTTGAAAATTGATTTAAACAAAATAACCGGAAATTTTTTTCCGACTGATTTTAGTACCCAAAAATTGTTGTAAAGAAAAACAATAATAAAATAATGTTTAAAAAAACATAGGTTGAAGATCATGGACCAGCAAGGCTCAAGTAGCACGAAATATTTTGCATTCATTAAAAAAAAAAGTTTAAAATTTAGAGAATAATTATTTTGAAAAATTGGTACTCACCATAAAACCATTTTTTTAGAATTGAGGAGAACTTCGACACAAATTAAACAAAAAGCAGGAGTTTTCTTTCTTCACTTTTTAAGTTGGAGACAAGAGTAATTTTTGAAAATTCAACCCTAACTATTTATAGTGGAGCAGGTACCTTAGGGGTCGCCGGTGAAAGGCTCTCGCTTCCTATTGGTCGAGTCCATTTTCGGGGGTACATTCTCAAACAAAATTTTCAAAATAATTTATTTCCAATAGCTAAATTATCAAATTAACAAAATTTTTTAATCATAGGTAATTTATTGTTTGGGTTGAGCCATTTAAATCATGGAGAATGATAAAAAATTGTAAAAATTAACTACTTTTGAAATAAAATCGTTATAAAAATATTTAAAAAACTCGCTAAAAGTACATTGTTAGACAATGATTTGGTACTTAAGTTTTGAGAAGCAAAAGTGTCAATTTTATCCATGAAATGATAAAGGAAATGGACATTTGCAGAGCCGATTCGAAATCCATGACTCTTTTTGAAACTTGACAAAAAAACATGAAAAATATGTAAAATGCTAAAATAAAACTATATTGATGAAGGAATAGTTTTAATTTATTAACTTTGCACCCAAATAGACTCTTCAGTCTTTGGTATTCACCCTGTTGGAGTCTGTTGATCCATAAAGATATTTTCCTTGATGATTTAGGCTCTTAATATGTTTTTATTTTTTATCGTTTTGTGTTTCCCTTCTCTCTCTTTTTTTTTGTGGGATCGTATATATTTTATACACGATGGGTTTTCCCTATCTCAATCCATCTGCAGTTCTGATTTTTTTTCATTAAAAACACGTTTTGTTTTCACAGGTTTGGAATCAGCGTTAAATTTTACATTAGAAATGATAGTTTTTTTTTTAAGACTCATGATAACCACTACGCCTAAATATAGGTGCTGGTTTTTAAATGTTTCAAGCTAAATAGCTCTCCAAGTAAAATAAGCAAGGCAATTTTTTCTTTCACAGTTAAAAAAATGAAGAAGTTTTTATAGAAAAATGTAAAACTCTAGCGTTCGATATGTACTTTTGGTGAAATTTAGCAGAAAATATTGTTTTGTAAAAAAAATTTTTGTCGTTGCTTATGGCCATAAAATAGGTCTTTGTGGTTATCATTTGGCTTTATAAATTTTGATTTTGAGATTTTTTTGACGAAAATTGGGCTTTACAAATGTTGATTTTTAGGATTTTGACGAAAATTTGGCTATTGAGATGTTGATTTTGAGGTTTTTGGAAGAAAATGTGGCTATTGAGATGTTGATTTTGAGGTTTTTGGACAAAAATTAGGCTTCATAAATGTTGATTTCGATGTTTTTTAACCAAAATTAGGCTTTAAAAATGTTGATTTTGAGGTTTTTCACAAAAATTTGGCTTTTTAAACGTTGATTTAGAGGTTTTTGGACGAAAATTAGGCTTCATAAATGTTGATTTCGAAGTTTTTTGACCAAAATCAGGCTTTACAATTAATGTTGAATTTGAGGTTTTTCACGGGGATATAATTTGCAAAACAAAAATCTTGAGCTTGCGCACGCCCCCCCCTGTGGACAGATTACGCCCCAAAGTTTGGGAACCACTGTTCGTAGAAGGTTAGTAGAAAATTTTGGTGAAGAACTTGGCCTGGAAGCCAGAAAACTTCCTTTGTTGAAGTTTTTCACAATTTTTTACACTCGATCAGTTCTTATCGATTGGACCTTTATTGTTAAGCATAAATACTTTTATTTGTCCCCTTTTAGTAACTTTTTGATTCAACATTCTCAATTAATAATATTTTTCTATTTATGTACATAAATAACTGCCCAGAATTTTGCACAAAGAACAGTCCTTATTGTGGAAAATCCACGGAAAAATTTCTCTCCATTGCTCAAAGAGAATCAAAGGAGTAAATTTTATGATTTTTCTTACTTTCAACTACCTAGTTGTGAAGACGATTTAAAACCAAAACGAAAATTTTTATATGACTTTGTCCACCTAAAAAGCGATTTTAGGTGGAAGAAGAAGTTTTTATAGGAAAATGTAAAACTCTAGCGTTTGAAATTTAGATATTGAGATATAGCTTTTGGCGAAATTTTGAAGAAAACCATCTTTCGTAAAAACAAAAAACAACTTTTGTCGTTGTTTACGACCATGAAAAAGAGCTTTGTGGTTATCATGAATGGCTATAAACTATCAATTCTAACGTAACATTTAACGTTGATTCCAAATCTGGCACTGGGAATTTAAAATTATCAAAGGAATTTGAGATATCCACATTTTTGTGTGAAAAAACGTGTTTTTGGTGAACAAAATTTTTTAAAAATTATAACTTCAAGGCGGATTGAGATAGGAAATCCTAGCAAACGGGGTTTCACTAAGTTTAGCATACCATTGAACCCAATTGTTTTTACATAATAAATAGAATAACCCCGTATTAGTTTTTGAAAAGTGTGTACCTTTTCGATCGAAAAGTAGGTACCTTAGAAATAACTAAAATGTTAAGCGAAATATTGTTCTGAACTCAACTTTTTATTTGTTTTAAATTTCAAGAGGATAGGTTTTAGTGCATGAGAATAATTTTAGTTCTGAAATCTAAAGGACCGAACGATTTCCATTCTTTTGATAAGTCCATCCACGATCATTCGCCGTCTTAAATCAAGTGACGTCACGAATTACGTTTTGAATATTCTGGTGATCCAATATTACAATTCTATTGGCCCTAAGATTTCATTTTTCCTCCTCAATCCCATAAAGAAGCGTGGTGAGCTCGTTTAACCCCCCTAACTCACAACTTTCCGTTGTCAAGACCAGCAATTCCGAACGGTCTTGAATGTTAGCATAACCATTCTAAATCGAATCGGCGATTTTTTTTGTAGTTTATTAATTAGGGGATGCGAACGGTTCAAAATTGGAATCTCTGAAGTTTCATTTTTCCAGAGATGGTCGGGTGGGGAAGGGGTGCTGGTGAGATTTTGTCCTTGACCAGTATCTTGTTTATAATACAATTTTTAAAAACTTATATGTATAAAAATTTCAATTTTTTATTGCAAAAATAAAAAAATGAGTCCCGCGCCAGCAGGACTAAGGAGGTAGATTTCTTCAGATATTTAGATCTAGAACTTTCTATAATTCGAAGATCATCTGTTTCCCGGTAAAAATTCAAAAATTTCTTTTTACCTAGGTTCAAATGGGCGGTTCCTATCTGGGTAAATCCAAGTCACGCGGTAGCCCAACTGGGTACAAAACATAAGCCCATTTGGGTACACCTTTACGGGCAAGCGAAAACCTATCTGGGTAAATTTTCAGCGGTAGTAAACAGGGGAATTCCACTTATGTCCTTTAAAAAACAAAACTTTTGGTCAGAAATATTTTGACTTTCAAAGAGGTATAGTTGACACTCATCAAGTGATTTCGGAATTGTTGGAAAACCTTTCTGCGAGCCGTGTACATAGTTTTTCTTATTAGATTAAAATGAGGATGAGGAAGGGTTGAAGGAGAAGATTGAAGCTCCATCCTTATAAGCTTATTAGGCTTCGTTGAAATGTCCTCCACTGCCTTGCGTTTTAAGGTTGAACTTATTTTTTCCCTTTCAAGCTGGTCCTCATTTTTAGGCTCATGAGTATGTTCATTTTTGAACGATAAAATGCGCGAAACTTTCGAATCAGTACTTAAAATCACTTTACAGTTTCGGTTCGCGCAACGGAAAGTTATAAATCCGGACTTCATAACACGGAATTGCGTGAATTTGTATTTATCTACCACAATCGCACAGTTTCCACGTTGGCTTTCAAATTTTTTCTCTATTTTCAGGTCCATTTCGCGCAAAATACAGGAAATAACTGAAGAAAAACTCGCATTAATTATCTTTTTCATTTTCGGTTCAAAGTCCGTGTACCCACTTGTGCCTCTCAGAATTTACCCAGTTGGTCTATCACAGACGCCTCGCCTTTCACTTTCGTTTACCCAGATAGGCGACGCTCGTTTCAATCTATTGCGCCCAGCTGATCCAAACCAACTTTAAATCTTTCTTAGCCATCCCCGTAACATCACTTTTAAGTTTGAAAGCGATTGGATGAACGGTTTGCGAGATTCGCAGTTAGGCCCTAAGTAAAGTACCAAAACCGCTGGTCCGATTTCAGCCGTTAACGAACTCATAAATTCTATTAGTTTAAAAGCCCTAAATTACCGAATTTCATGGTCGTCAAGTAAAAAATTACGCAAGTTATCGTGCGAATATATACATATATATATATATATATTATATATATATATATATATTATATATATATATATATATATATAATATATATATATATATATACATACATATATATATATATATAAACTTTTGAGTTGAGGGTGGTTTGGGGGTCCAGGGGGTCTGAATGAAAACCTATCACAAAATTTTTGAATCTGAGACTACTGCCCCCATTGCAATAGGTAGATTTTCTGAAAGAAATCTACCTAAAAAACAGCTTGTTGCCCTCGTATTCGAGACATTGGTACCTGATGGTGAAAGGATTGTCAACCTTTTTGGCGATACTTGAAAAACCCAAAAATAATTAAAAAATACCCTTTTTTTACAATACAATGAACCAGGTCAATAAATCTCGAAGGCAAGAAGATTATCGTTCTCTTTTTCTTTGTTAATCGGAAAAACCCAAAGTGGACGCCTTTGTGAGAGCACTTGCGTCCCGTTATCACCCGACTAGGTAAGAAAATTAGAAAGTAAAGGGCCGGAAATTCCCGTCGTTCTTTAGAAATATGTCTAAATCTAAAAAATAATTGCTTTTTTTCGAAGTAAACCTAAAAGCTTGAAATTCGAAAGGTCAAAAAACTTTTTAAATTAATTTTCAAGCTAAAATGGCGAAGAAATCATCAACGCACTGCTAGCCCTACTAGCACTAGCCCTGATCGGCTATAAAACGGTTAGAAAAAAAAATTAAAAAAATCCACTAAAAAATTCATGAAAGGTTTAATTAAAGGTGTTATCCCGATAAAATGAGTTGGTTTACGTGGCAGAACTTTTTTGTCCAATCGGGTTGGCCAACCGTGGTCAAAATCTAGATGCGAGCTTATCAGGGTTGCCAACAAATTGTAGGGGAAAGCTTAATGAGCGAAGCATAGTTGCCAACCTGGTTCATAATAGCGTAAAGAGCCACGCCTACTAGCCATACATTAGTTGTTGCCGATTATGTTAACAGCCTGATAATCTGTAACAAAAGAAGAAACTACCGTTTTACCTCTCGTTTTGCTTCACCATAAAAGGCTCACCATCCTTTTTTATCGCTATGCTATTCTAAAATATGAGAAAATTCATTCTATTTGGCTGTGACGATAAATGGCACCCTCATTTGTACACAGCTATGGATTAGAATGAAGCTCTTCATAATTAATGCCTTTTTTCCGGTTCAGATTATGATATCCGATTGCCATACAACAATTTCTCTACAAATCGCCAAACGTAAGTTGGCAATCCTGGCCATTCCGGTAAAGCATTTTGTCCCGGTAAACCATTTTGATAAACCAATAAACTAATTTTTCCAAGGAAACTGATTTAGTGGAAGTAAACCAACTTTAGTTTTTGAATTTATTTCATGATGAAGATTCCTAGGGGTAGCTAAAACTAAAAATAACATTTTTCAAACTTTTTGGTTTTTCTGCAATCTTCTCTTCCAAAAATCGACTGAACCATTTTGTCATGGAAACCAATAAACAATTTCCTCTGGTAAACCAAAAATACATATTAACGTAAACCTGCTGTCCCCCAAAAAACCACAATAGCTACCGCTGGCGTTATAAATTTATAGTTGGTTAGGTATATTTGGTAAAATGTTAATTAAAAACGAAATTTTTTGAATTTTCCCCGGGAAAACTATACGAATGACGACTGTTCGACTGTGCCACGGGACGACTTGTCTTAAATAATCGTTCTAAACAGGGGCGAACTGGCCCGGGGGGTAGGTGGACAGAACCCACCCGCGCCTTCCGAGAATACATAGAGGCGGCGCGGCGCGGCGCCCCCCGGATAATTTTTTTTATTTTTAATTTTTTTATTTTTAATTTTTTTTTTAATTTTTTTTTTTAGCGTCAGGTATTTTTGCTCAGTAGTTCCCAAACTAGGGGGCGTAAGCTGTCCCTAGGGGGAGGGGAGGGGGCAAGCTCAATTTTGTGCAAATATCCCCAAAAATTAGTGAAAAACCTCAAAATCAACATTTAAAGCCTAATTTTCGTCAAAAAAAACCTCGAAATCAACATTTATGAAGCCTTATTTTCGTCAAAATAAACCTCAAAATCAACATTTTAAAGCAAAATTTTCGTCAAAAACCTAAAAATCAACATTTGTAAAGCTTTTTTGGTCAAAAAAACCTCGAAAGTCGAAATCAACATTTATGAAGCCTTAATTTCGTCCAAAAACCTCAAAATCAACATTTAAAAAGCCGAAATTTTCGTGAAAACCTCAAAATTAACATTTGTAAAGAATAATTTTCGTCAAAAAAACGTCGAAATCAACATTAATGATGCCTAATTTTCGACCAAAAACCTCGGATTCAACATTTAAAAAGCCTAATTTTCGTCAAAAAACCTCATAATCAAAATTTTTAAAGCCTAATTTTAGTTAAAAACATCGAAATCAACATTTATGAAGCCTAAATTTCGTCCAAAAACCTCAAAATCAACATTTTTAAAGCCAAATTTTTGTCAAAAACCTCAAAATCAACATTTTTAAAGCCAAATTTTTGTCAAAAACCTCAAAATCAACAGTTATAAATGCCTAATTTTCAGAATTGAAAATTTTATTTCCTAAGTTTTCCAAGTTGCCCCCCCCCCTCCCTCTACGGGCGCCCCCTTAACTAAAAACCCACCCACACCCTAAGGTCCCAGTCCGCCCCTGGTTCTAAAAACGTTCGATCCGTCAAAAAATTGAAACAAAGCTATCCTAATTTTACCCTATCAAAAAGTGTGTAGAAAATAAAGCCAGAATGATGTAGAGACGGATTTGATAATATTTAAATTCTGATTCTTCACTTGCACATTTGCAATAAGTCATTTCAAATGATAGGCACTTAAAAGTTGAATAAAATATTTTCTAGAAAAAATTAATTTGTTTTGACGTTTCTTTGATGTTATTTTATGTTATATTCTATGCCTGCCAAATTTTCCCGAAATTCATCTTTAATACATATTTTTCGTTAGTATGGGAAAACAAGAGTCAATAACAGTGCTACCAACAGTTAAGTTTCAAATGAGTCAAAAATCAAAACCTCTATGACTCGTTACTGTAGGATGAATGCGCCAAAAAAAGAGAAAACTATCAAGGTTTCAAAAAACAGTTTTGTTGCCTCATTGTAGGATGAAGCGAGTTAAGCCACGACTTTGACGTTGGTAACTCTGTTTTAACTTACAACGATGATTCAAAGAGCCAAAATTAGCTTTTTAATTTTTTTTAAAGCGCAGGAGTCAAAACAGTTAAGGATCTGTTCACCGTAGGAAAAATGAGCCGAAAAAGAGCCAAAAATCAGGTTTGTGGATAAAAAACGGTGCTATCAACAGTCATGGCCAAGAATGATTATTCTTACTTATTTTGAATCTTTCAAGCCTCTTTTGTTGTCTCAAGCATCGTGAAGAATCGGGATTTGGTTCATTTTTGCTTGTTTTAATAAAAAATTATGTCTCATTTTCGATGTAACTGATGAACCGATTCAAAACATCAGTTACCTTTTAAAAATTATTATTAAAAAATAATCAACAATAATACATGAAAAATATATATTTTTTTTATTGGCAGTGAATCCCCCAAAAAAGTGAACAATCAATTAGGTAACTAAAATCTAAATTGATTTATTTTTGAAATATAAGAAATTAATTTATAAACGTTTAAAATATTTAACAAAATGGTTGGAAAAATGCAATCCCCCCGGCCACGTGTTGAACGTCCAATGAGAAGCGAGTCCCTTTCACCAACGACCCCTTTGGTACCTGCCCCTCTGTAAGGAGTGGAGGGTAAAATGTTCAAAATTCAGTCTAGTCTCATTCAACTGTGAAGGAACTATCGACAATTTGCTTTTATTTTTCGCCCAGATATTCTCAACAACATGGTTTTGTGGTAAGTAAAAAAAATTCTTTTTTGTTCTCTCACATAACTTTCTGCTCTCGTAAAAAAAAATGTTTAGTTGTTTTGCATAATTTTGTCGAAAATCGCGGTGGTGGTTTTTAAAATGATGTTAAATTGAACATTTCCCTCTTTTAATTAATTTTAAACTTAGAATTAGGATTCTTTTATCGTGTGCTAATTGTTTAAAATTAATTTAATAAAAGAAATCTTTTGATACAAAACATTTCCAGCGGTCCAAAGCGGAAAAAAGTCAATTTTCGAAGGTCAAAATGTTCAATATGTGTCCTGCCTATTTTTAAAGACGTTATAAATCAAATTTCAAAATCAGTCAAAATGCCGAAATTCGGGTTATTTTGCAAAAAATTAAGATTTTACTCGAATGATTTCAATCCTATTTGATCTGTCATTACTCATTAGAAACGTTTATTAACGGTCTAATAACATGATTTTTTTACTGTTCTGGCAGATAAAAAAAATGAGTTATGCAAATTTGCAGGTTTTTCGAGGGTTTTATGAAAATTATTGATTTTTGCCACTTTTTGTATTCCCACTCACTTTTGTCCTGATTTTTGTCGATTCTGTCAAAGAAGTGAATTAATTAATTTTTTTCCAACATTCACTATATTTGTAAATTTTTTGGGGTACTGAGTTCAAATATGATGTTATTTTTTCAGCACAAAAATTTTCCTGGTGTAGTTTCATACAAGCTGAAGAGATTTTTTTTGGCAATTACGCGAGAAATATTTGCCCTAAACTTTTTTAGTTGAATCCGTTGAATTTATCGTTTCATTTACCATGCAAATCAATTAAATAAAATCGCCCATATTAAAATATTCGATGTTTGACTTTTTGGGGATTTGGTCACTTTTCTCAAGTAAACAAAAATTAATGAAAAAATTGCTTATTAGGACATGGAAACAAAAGGCATCCAATAAATTTTCTTATCCTGAATCGAATATAGTGGCACTAAGATAGGATGAGAAATTGAGTTTTTTCCGCTTTTTGGCCATTTGGGACCACTGTGTGCAGTTTTAGAACCCTTTAGTTTTGTTTTTGTGTAAAATTTCTAGCTTTTTCTAATATTTTGTTTCTTTTCTTTCTTTTAGGAACAAATTATTCCTTGCTATCAAAGAAGCCGAAGGGAAGGAAGAAGTCGAAATCGACTTGGCCGACTTCGAGGAAGATTACACCGTCATCTCAGCCGAAGAAAATCTCGACCGTTTTCTTCACCATGGAAGATTCGATTTGCCAGTTGACGCGCCCGCTGCCGAAATCAAGGACCTCAGTTTGATTTCCAAAGAAGACTTGGCCACTGTCATACGGATCACAGCGAAGCTTGGCTTGAAGAAGATTTTCGACGCTATTGCCGCCTTGGAAAACAAGGAGACCACCCCATTCTCCGTCACCGTACCATTCGTCATAGCACAAACCACGAAACTATACAAAAAAAGCACGATCGAAATAATCCTCAACTTTTTAAAGAACCCGGAACATTTTGTTTTGTTTGTGAAATTCACGGTGGAAACCACGCCTTTCGTCATGGACAAAGTTCTCGTCGGAATTATAGAGCTTTGGGAAGACATCTACGGAAAATACGACACCGGAAAGACGATCCAAGGTTGGAGCCTCGAGGGTGTCATGAAAATGGTGCGTTCCCAAGTTCCATCAGAACTTTAAGTGTTTAGTGTAAATATTAATTTTTTTAAATGTAAATTTAACTTTGATATTTTGTATCTATATTTTTTTATGCTAATTAAATTGACGTTTTTTTTAATACAAAGTTTTATGTTTTCATCCTTATTCTACGGTAAATTTAAGAATTGAGGTTAAAACATTTGCGCAAGATAAGTATTGGAAAAAATTTCGTTCGGACATCAATAGACCAACAAAAAGTTTGGTTTCTTAAAATTATGAATTCTAGCCAAGTGGAGGTTTTGGATGCGCAAAATCAGAAAAAGGTGAAAGACAAGAGCACACATATATTTTTTTTTAATTTCAAAAGGCCATATATTTTACATGATTATTAGGTACAAGTAAAATGAAAAAAGGAAGAACTAATAAAATAATAATAAAAATAATAATATATATAAATAATATAATAATAAAAATGGTGGAATTCTAGGAAGGCGTTTTTCTTTAATGTTTTTCTTCACATTAACTAAAAAATCCTAACGTGAGAAAAACTTCAACAAAAAAAACGGAGCCTAGAACTTCACTATAATGCAAAAATACTAAAAAATGATGTTTCAATGAAATTATATTAAGTAGGTAGGGTTCAGGTTTAACCAACACGAGTATACCGATAGTCGTGCATGAAGGGCAGAACCTAATCTCCCTCTTTCAATCGGCCAACTCATGGGCACAGACTCAAAAATTTAAATCAAAAGATATAAAGGCTTTAAATAAATGGACAACAGTGATTAATGATTAAAATGGCCATCTAGTATAGTTGATAATTAGTAAAAGAATTTAATGAACTTACAATAGTTGGCCTTACAAAATGGGTCGTTCAAACTGAAGAAAAAATGAAGAAAATTTTTTTTTGAAAATTTGGGGAAATTATTTTTAAGGAACGGCAACACTGCAAATTTTTGGCGCGAGTTGATAATAACCGATGAATATGGTAAATATAATCAATTGAAGATAACGATAGTGATATGTACAGGAAAACAACAAGACTAATTTAACAACTTAACGGTTTGTTAAATATTGATTATTACTGCTTCATAATCATCATAACGTCAAGACTTGTTTTTCTATAAGATGACCGAAGCCTTCGTTTTAAATTTGTCTGAGGTATTGGATGATATTCAGGATGAACTGAACCATGAGCAATACGAAATCGAGAGTTATTGTGAAATTTTGGGCTCTTTCAATTCTCGAGTCGAGATGATTGATGCATTTTCCTATGGCCTCCCATTACCTCTCCTACCCTCTTCAATCCTCATATCACTTCTCCTACCATCCTCAACCCTCCCATTACACCTCTACTACCCTCCCCACAACATTCAAACCACATCACCATCACCTCTCATCAACTGTGTTACTTATTATTTTTTCAGACTCTCCATAGGTTTTTGATAAAAGTGAAAAGGAACTATCGCGCTGTCCCTTATCACAGTCGGAAGTAAGCGTTCAACGTAGCACAAGTCATGTTTGCCATACTTATGGTAAATTTAAATTTCTCTTTGAAATTTTGTTTTGAACTTCTCTTTTCAGGGATGTGAAATGAAAGGGACGTTCAGTGATTTAGAGGTGCTTGGGATGTTCGTAGGTTGCCTATGTCACGATTTGGACCACCGAGGGACGAACAATGCCTACCAGCAGAAGTGAGTCTTGATAATGCAGAAAGATAATGCAAATTAAAAACAACAATTTTTCTTTGTTTTTAGGGCTGGGTCAGCACTCGTTCTCCTTTATGGGACAGCTAATACGATGGAACACCATCATTTTAACCACGCAGTTATGATTTCGAGTAGTGAGGTACGTCAAAAAAGTTATAAAGTTTTGAATAATAATTTTTTTCCAGAATTTGAACATTTTAAAAAATTTGGCGTCAGAAAACTTTTCTACAGTTATGAACGTTTTGAAGCACAGTATACTTGCAACAGATCTTTCAACGGATTTTCAGTAAGTGCACTTCTAAAGCTTTCTTGACGGATGTTTCTGAAGCTTTATTGACTGAATGTTAAAACTTTTTATAGGAACCGTCATAAGTTCTTTGAGCTGGTCGAATCTCGTGAGTATTCGTGGGGTTTGGAAGACCACCGTGAGCTTCTGAGATCGATGCTGATGACGGCCTCGGACTTGGCGGCGTCTTGCAAGCCTTGGACGGTACAGCAAGCGGTCGCATCCCTTGTCGCCGCCGAATTCATCTCTCAGGGCGACAAAGAACGTACAGAGCTCAACCTCCAACCTACGCCGCTTATGGACCGCGAAAGGGCCCACGAACTTCCCAAATTGCAGCTGAAATGGATTTCAGAAATCTGCGTCCCTCTTTACCAGGTGATCCTCTTCTTTCCCAAAATGAGTTTCTAATCTTCGATTTTCCAGTCACTCGGCCAAATGAACCCGAAACTAAACGTCATGACGAAAGGTGCCCTCGAGAATATGAAACACTGGGCTTTACTCAACGACATCCAAAAACCTTTCTCATCCTACGATCTTCCTGTGTCGATTTTACTTCGCTTCCACCCATTGGTTGGATATCGCTATTTTCACTTTGTACCCCCCAGCAAAGTACAAGAACTGCTATCCCGATTTCAACCCATTTTTGGCTAGGTAGGGCTAGGTTTTTGCTAGGCTAGGTCTCTAATTTTGTAGCCTCCATCCCACCAACAGCAATAGCTTGTGGCAACTACCAAGTTCCACATGTCCAAAACATATGATCTAATTGAATAAAAATCTAAAAACCCAAGAACATGATATTATATTAGGAGAGATCACCATCGACTCTCCATAAGCTTCATATCCAAACGAATCCTTTGGAAATCAGCTAAAAATTGGTAGGTATTATGACACATTAGGTAGGTACTTACAAAAATAATCGAACGCATGGAAGGATTTTTTTTCCCTTTCTTTTTCAAAAAGCAATAATAAAAGTGAAGACTGGAAAGCATGTGACTTTACTTGGTGGACTGTGGAGGGAAAACTAGCCCCTTTTGCTAAAAATTAGGGGAAAAAAGATCTTCCGTTGCCGATTTAAGAGAAAGGTCCTAAGATTGATCGAGTCCAAAATAAAATAATAATGTGTGTATCCCTCATGTGTGTATACCTTTTGACTGTTTATTAAGAAAACTAAAAAAATTTCGTATTTTTGCCTCCAAAATTATGAGGGCATAAAAAAGAAGAACAAAGTAGCATACTAAATTACCGGTTTTTAGAAGGAAAATACGAAAATTAACTAGGTACCTAGTTAAAAAGTTCTCTTTCTCTCTCTGCGCATCCAAAAACTCTCCTTGGCAAAAATTTAAAATTTAAAGAAAACAAACTTTTTGTTTGTCTGTTGATGATCAATCGAATTTTTTTTTCTTCCAACACTCATATTGCTCAAATATTAGGTATTTTTACCTCAATTCTCATTTTCTTTAATTCTTATGTATTACCTTAATTCTTATTTACCAATATGTGAAGTACCAATTCTTTGCTAAGGGTGAAAACATAAAACTCATTTACGTCAATTTAATTAGGATAAAGAAAAATATAAATAAAAATTAAAGTTAAATTTACATTTTTAAAAACTCATATTTACAAATTTAAATATTTTAAACACTTTCTGATCGAACGTCTTGGGAAGGGAACATTTTCATTATACCCTCGAGGTTCCATCCTAGTATCGTCTTTCCGGTGTAGTTTTGTCCTTAGATTTCATCCCAAATTTCAATAATCCCGACGAGAACGTCGTCCACGAGGAAAGGCGATGTTTCAACCGTGAATTTTACGAATGAGATAAACTGTTCTGGGACTCCTAAAAAGGCAGTGTTTTCAAGGTAATTGATGCCAATAAAATTTGAAATGTTTTCTTGTAAATTATAAGTGGTTTTGTATGTACCTACCTAAGAAAAAATCCTCTTAAACAAAACTTAGTTTTACGTTCATAAAATTTTGTTTTCTATTTGTTTATTTCATTATTTTGGATCATATATATTGGGCACAAATATTATTAAAGAAGTGACGGATTTAATATGTCTAATGTTTAAGAGAAAATAAAAAGTAATTAATTAGTTTAGGACTCTTTTATAGACTGAATGTTTTTTGAATAAATTATGTAGGTAGACTTAAATGAGAAGACTTGGGATGTGAAGAACTACCCATTTTGTAAGGCCAATCTATGTATTGTAAGTTCATTAAATTCTTTGACTAATTATTAAGTATACTAGATGACCATTTTCATCATTAATCACTGTTGTCTATTTATTTAAAGCCTTTATTTTATATATTTTGATTTAAATTTTTGAGTCTGTGCACATGAGTTGGCTGATTGAAAGAGGGAGATTAGGTTCTGCCCTTCATGCACGACTATCGGTCTACTCGTGTTGGTTGAACCTAAACCCTTCTTACTGAATTTAATTAAATTTAAACGTCATTTTTATGTCTTTTTTGCATTATGGTGAAGTAGGCTCCATTCTTTGTCGAAATTCTTCTCACGTTGGGATTTTTTGGTAAACGTGAGGGAAAACTTTAAAGAAAAACGCCTTCCTAGAATTGCACCATTATTATTATATTTCAATTTTTTTCTTCCGTTTTTACTTTTCCAATTCTATTTTTTTTTTTAGTTTAATTTTTTTTTACTTGTACTTACTAATCGTGCAAAATATATGGCCTTTTGAAATTAAAAAAAAGTATGTGTACTCTTGTCTTTCACTCTTTTTCTGATTTTTCGCATCCAAAACCTCCACTTTTTGTGAATTCATAATTTTAAGAACTCAAACTTTTTGTTCGTCTATTGATGTCCGAACGAAATTTTTTCCAATACTCATGTTGCACTAATTGTTTATCCTCAATTCTTATTGTATTAGAGGGCATAAAAAAGAAGAAAATATTAGCATACTAAATAACCGGTTTTTAGAAGGAAAATACGAAAATAAACTACATAGTTAGTTAAAAAGTTCTCTTTCTCTCTCTGCGCATCCAAAAACTCTCCTTGGCAAACATTTAAAATTTAAAGAAAACAAACTTTTTGTTTGTCTGTTGATGATCAATCGAATTTTTTTTTCTTCCAACACTCATATTGCTCAAATATTTTTACCTCAATTCTCATTTTCGTTAATTCTTATTATGTATTACCTTAATTCTTATTTACCATTATATGAAGTACCAATTCTTTGCTAAGGGTGAAAACATAAAACTCATTTTAAAAAAACGTCAATTTAATTAGGATAAAGAAATAGACTTTAAATTTTCCTAGGACACTATGCTCACTTTTGCAGTACAGTTCGCTTAAAAAATTTATCAAATATTTAAATAAAGTTTCCTCTTTTTATTTCCAAGTCCCATCATTGACAACACTTGTCACTCTTCAACTGGCAAAAACATGAAAATATTTTGATTGGCTATGAACTTGGTGTCTCCGAAATTGACCATTAAAACAAAGAAAAAAGCCAATGTTTGCCCACACTCAATTTTTTGTCCAAAAGTCTTGGGACATGAACCACCTAGGTCATTTTTAAGGCTGTAGAGATAAGGCTAAAAAAAATTATATCAGTTTTTGGTTTAAAAAAACGTCAATTTATATTAAGGAAATATTACATTACAACTATTTACAAAATACAAAAACTATTTACGACTAGGTATACAAAAGAGCATTTTAAGAACGAGAAAAACCGGAAAACGACAATTTACAAATACAAAAACTATTTGCGACTAGGTAAGTACATATACAAAAGAATATTTTAAGAACGCGAAATTTAACCGGAAAACGACAATATGCGCTGGCACAGTTTTTGATCAAATCCAGAAATAAATAGGAAGTCTTTATCACTTTGTAGCTCTCCAGATCCTCCAAAACTAACTATTATTAGCTTGGAGAATTTCTTCGTTTTCAGCAGCTCGAGATGGTTCAGGTCGACGGAATATCCCATAACGACGACTGTATCGAGGGAGCATTTTTTAATCAGTTCCGAGATGGCTTCTGGTTTAGTGGTCTCACTCGATGGCTTGATCGCACTTGAAATGGCATTCATGTTGGATTCGCGGATTTCAGTCGGGGTCGATTCATGAAATGTGAAGATTTCCAAGTTGCTGCCCGGCGCGGCGCTTTTCATTAGTGTCAGGATGGTGAATGCGGCCGCCTTGTTCATTTTGATGTTCTCCCCGCAAGATTTTTCGTTCAACATAAACGGGTCGATGATGATAGTAAGGTTCATCTCTTTTTTCGGGATGTTGTCGAGTGCGAGCATCATCTTTCCGTATAGCTCGTAGATTTCCGGCGATTTCTCTGGAAGACGTTTTTCCCGCTCGATGAATATTTCCATAGCCGTTACTGTGTCGACATCTTCGAGCTCGATTCCTTCCTTCTGGAAATCTTCGATGGGGAAAATTTTGTTCCTAAAAAGAGGAAACAATATATTAAAAACGCTGCAAACTTTACACAAAGGGTTTAGGTCTACGTGTGTTGGTACGGGTCGCTAGAGCTAAAAATCAGATTTTCGAACTTTTTTCGTTTTTCTGCAATCTGTGGTTCTAATACAGATTTTTACACGGAACAAAAATGGTTTTGCAGCTTTTACACGTTAGAATTTGTTTTAATTTTTTCAAATTTTTTCGCACTAAAACTGCGTTGATGTGAACGATTTGGAATAAATTAAGTAGATACGTGAAAAAAAGGTCAATTTAAAGAGGTTGGAAAAAAAATTTAAAAAAAATTGTTGGAAACGAGCGAAAATTGATTTTTTTGAAATTTGACTAAAACGATATGGATTCCCACGTAAAATGGCATGAGTAATACAATATATCATACTCGCACCCTAAAAACTAGGAAATGTCAATTTTTATGAAGATTTAAAAAGATTTTTTTTTTCTTTTCAGTGATTTTTGGCAGAAGATGACCAAAATAAGCATAATTTAAGAGTTTTTCAACTTTTTATGTAAAATATAAAATTTTCCTTCCCAAAATTGGTCAATAGGGCATAAATCGACAACAAAAAATTTGTCGGAGGAAAATGATTAATTTTACATTTTACAACGTTCAAAAACTCTTAAAATATGCCGATTTTGAACAATTCCTGACAAAAATCACTAAAAAGAAGAAAAAAAAGTTTTCACTGTTGTCTTGCCTTTGGACCCTAAAATTAATAATTTTAAATTTCGCCCAAAATATGTTTCCCAATGTTTTTTAGGGTGAGAAACCCGATTCTGAAGTTAGTTTTGACTTTTGAGATGAAAAAAATCTACCTCTTTCCGTGAGCGAAAATATCCTTAAAAAGTGCAAAAAACGATCATTTTCTGAGTTGTTGAGGGTGTTCTACCACTTAAAAAAATCGAATAAGATATGATCTAGTAAGTAACTGGTACTTTATAAAAATATTTTAAAATGAAAAATGGCCAATTTAAAGAGGTGGACATTTTTCACGTACAAATTATTTTAAAATTTCAAATCGCTCCAATCAACAGATTTATTGTGCGAAAAATTTGAAAACATTACCTACCATATATTGTCACATGTAAAAGCTGCTAAAAATTTTTTGCTACGTGTTAAATGCATTAGAACCAAAGAAGTTCAAAAATCTGATTTTTAGCTCTAGCGACCCCCTACGTAACAAGTTGGAGGCTAATACATACAGGGGCGGACTGGCCCGAGGGGGGGGGGTGGACAGAACCCCCCCCCCCTAAGCGCTATTTTTGCTCAGTGGTTCCCAAATTGGGGGGCGTAAGCTGTCCCCAGGGGGGGGAAGGCGTGGGCAAGCACAAGATTTTTTTTTTGTTGCAAACATCCCCAAAAATTCGTGAAAAACCTCAAAATCAACATTTATAAAGCCGAATTTTCGTGAAAAACCTCAAAATCAACATAAACGAAGCCTAATTTTCGTCCAAAAACCTCGAAATCACCATTTAAAAAGCTTAATTTTCGTCAAAAACCTCAAAACCAACTTTTTTAAAGCCTAATTTTCGTCCAAAAAAACCTCATAATCAACATTAATTATAAATGCCTAATTTTCGTCAAAAACCCTTATAATCAACTTTAGATTGACAATGTTTTGTCCAAACCTCCAAATCATGGTTATAAGAGCAAATTTTGTTGTTAAAAAATCTCAAAATCAACGTTTTAAGTGCAATTTCTTTTGTCAAAAACCTCGAAATCAACATTTTAAAACCCAAATTTCCTTCAAAAACCTCAAAGTTAACATTCAAAATTTTAGGTTTGGTGGGGGGGGGGGTCAAGGTTTTCATTTGTTTAAAAGGGGGGCGCAATGTGGAAAAGTTTGGGAATCTCTGTTTTTGCTGAATATATTTTTCTAAGAGCCAAATTTCCAACAAAATTTTCTCCCCGGCGAGCGACCCCTTAACTGAAAACCCACCCACACCCTAAGGTCCCAGTCCGCCCCTGAATACATATTATACGAAAAAAAATTAGTTTAATACACTTGATTAATGTGCTAAGTTCCGATAAAATTGGTTGGAGGGGACTTTTTAGACCTTTATCCTGCTTTACTCCTTTTATCTAATTTCAATTTTTTTTAAAACACCAAAACCGTCCCGTTTCAAGCAATTCAATTTACATACTACATACATATTTTAGATCCTACTTACTCATTTTAAATAGATGTAAACTCTAAAAATATTTTCATTTTCATGAAAACCTCCGGGGAGTAAATTTAGATTTTAGACTTTAAAAACCTTTCCCTCCCATAAAATTAAGTTTATTTATTTATTTTAATTTTATTAATTTCATGCTTTTGGGGCCATACGGTTTTTGTTCCGTCCTTGGATATGGAAATGTTGAAAATTGATTTAAACAAAATAACCGGAAATTTTTTTCCGAGTGATTTTAGTACCCAAAAATTGTTGTAAAGAAAAACAATAATAATAAAAACAATAATAAAATAATTTTTAAAAAAACACGGTTGAAGATCACGGACCAGCAAAAGGCTCAAGTGGCACGAAATATTTTGCATTTATTAAAAAAAAAAAAAGTTTAAAATTTAGAGAATAATTATTTTGAAAAATTGGTACTCACCATAAAACCATTTTTAGAATTGAGGAGAACTTCGACACAAATTAAACAAAAAGCAGAATTTTCTTCCTTCACTTTTTAAGTTGGAGACAAGAATAATTTTTGAAAATTCAACCCTAACTATTTATAGTGGAGCAGGTACCTTAGGGGTCGCCGGTGAAAGGCTCTCGCTTCCTATTGGTCGTTTCCATTTTCGGGGTACATTCTCAAACAAAATTTTCAAAATAATTTATTTCCAATAGCTAAATTATCAAATTAACAAAAATTTTTAATCATAGGTAATTTATTGACTGGGTTGAGCCATTTAAATCATGGAGAATGATAAAAAATTGTAATAAATTAACTACTTTTGAAATAAAATCGTTATAAAAATATTTAAAAAACTCGCTAAAAGTACATTGTTAGACAATGATTTGGTACTTAAGTTTTGAGAAGCAAAAGTGTTAATTTTATCCATGAAATGATAAAGGAAATGGACATTTCAGAGCCGATTCGAAATCCATGACTCTTTTTGAAAATTGACAAAAAACATGAAAAATCAGCTAAAATAAAACTATATTGATGAAGGAATAGTTTTAATTTATTACTTTTGCACCCAAATAGACTCTTCAGTCTTTGGTATTCACCCTGTTGGAGTCTGTTGATCCATAAAGATATTTTCCTTGATGATTTAGGCTCATAATATTTATTTTTTTGGGATCGTAATATTTTATACAGGATGGGTTCCCTATCTCAATCCATCTTGGAGTTCTGATTTTTTTCATTAAAAACACGTTTTTTCACATAAAACCGTCAATATCGCAAATTCCCTTAATCATTTTAAGATCGCGGTACCAGGTTTGGAATCAGCGTTAAATTTTACATTAGAAATGATAGTTTTTTTTAACATTCATGATAACCACTAGGCCCAAGTATTAGGAAATAGGTGCTGGTTTTTAAATGTTTCAGGCTAAATAGCTCTCCAAGTAAAATAAGCAAGGCAATTTTTTCTTTTGCCGTTAAAAAAATGAAGAAGTTTTTATAGAAAAATGTAAAACTCTAGCGTTCGATATGTACTTTTAATGAAATTTTGCAGAAAACATTGTTTTGTAAAACAAATTGTCGTTGTTTATGGCCATAAAATAGGTCTTTTGGTTATCATTTGGCTTTATAAATTTTGATTTTGAGATTTTTTGACGAAAGTTTGGCTTTACAAATGTTGATTTTCAGGTTTTGGACGACTATTGGCTATTGACTTTTGGCTATTGAGATGTTGATTTTGAGGTTTTTGGACGAAAATTAGGCTTCATAAATGTTGATTTCGATGTTTTTTAACCAAAATTAGGCTTTAAAAATGTTGATTTTGAGGTTTTTCACAAAAATTTGGCTTTTTAAACGTTGATTTTGAGGTTTTTGGACGAAAATTAGGCTTCATAAATGTTGATTTCGAAGTTTTTTGACCAAAATTAGGCTTTACAAATGTTGATTTTGAGGTTTTTCACGGGGATATAATTTGCAAAAAAAAAAAAAAAAAATCTTGAGCTTGCACACGCCCCCCCCTGTGGACAGCTTACGCCCCCCAGTTTGGGAACCACTGTTCTAGAAGGTTAGTAGAAAATTTTGGTGAAGAACTTGGCATGGAAGCCAGAAAATTTCCTTTGTTGAAGTTTTTCACAATTTTTTACACTCGATCAGTTCTTATCGATCGGACCTTTATTGTTAAACATAAATACTTTTATTAGCCCCCTTTTAGTCACTTTTTGATGCAACATTCTCAATTAATAATATTTTTCTATTTATGTACATAAATAACTGCCAAGAATTTTGCACAAAGAAAAGTCCTTATTGTGGAAAATCCACAGAAAAATTTCTCTCCATTGCTCAAAGAGAATCAAAGGAGTAAATTTTATGATTTTTCTTACTTTCAACTACCTAGTTGTGAAGACGATTTAAAACCAAAACGAAAATTTTTATATGACTTTGTCCACCTAAAAAGCGATTTTAGGTGGAAGAAGAAGTTTTTATAGGAAAATGTAAAACTCTAGCGTTTGAAATTTAGATATTGAGATATAGCTTTTGGCGAAATTTTGAAGAAAACCATCTTTCGTAAAAACAAAAAACAACTTTTGTCGTTGTTTACGACCATGAAAAAGAGCTTTGTGGTTATCATGAATGGCTATAAACTATCATTTCTAACGTAACATTTAACGTTGATTCCAAATCTGGCAGTGGAAATTTAAAATTATTAAAGGAATTTGAGATATCCACAGTTTTGTGTGAAAAAAACTTGTTTTTAGTGAACAAAATTTTTTTAAAATCATAACTTCAAGTCGGATTGAGATAGGAAACCCTAGCAAAGGGGGTTTCACTAAGTTTAGCATACCATTGAACCCAATTGTTTTTACATAATAAATAGAATAACCCCGTATTAGTTTTTGAAAAGTGCGTACCTTTTCGATCGAAAAGTAGGTACCTTAGAAATAACTAAAATCAAAAATTTTAAGCGAAATATAGTTCTGAACTCAACTTTTTATTTGTTTTAAATTTCAAGAGGATAGGTTTTAGTGCATGAGAATAATTTTAGTTCTGAAATCTATGAATGAATGAATGAATGAATGAATAAACCTTTTATTCCGTTATATACATACTCTGTACATATAAGTTTTTGTAAAAAGGAAACCTACATGGTAAATAAATACCGTCTGTAGAGCTCGGCCACGACTAAACTTATTTAAGGACAAAACTAAGAGAAAAAAAAATAAATAAATAAACTTTGGAAATAAAATAAAATAAAACTTTAATTCGGTCTGCTTCGATTAAAAATTAAATTCAGCAATTAGTTGTTTTCTGTAATGAAATGCCTCTTTGGTAAACTTGATGATACTGCCGCAATCCATAGAGTTTAACAGAGAAATGAGGGAGGACCTAGAGAGTTTTGAGGAACCGAGATAAAGAGCTCTAAATTCAGAAAGAATTGAGCATTCTGCAAGGAAATAAAAAGTGTCCTCACGGGAAGCAGAATTACACAGCGAACACCTGTCAATAGCTCTGATTGGAGAATAATTTAAGTAAAGCATCTCGCATCTTATTTTGAAAAACCATTTAGCATCCTGAGTAGAAACATTCTTTAAGGGGTAGGTAGATTTGAAATTAAAAGGACAAGAGGAGTGATTTAACTCTTGATAAAGAGAGAAACGAGTTGATGGATGTTAAGGACCCTATGTTTTTCTCTAATGCTACTTTCTAAGGCAGGGAATTGTTTTGACCATAAATCGCTATTGTGAAGAGAAAAAGAAAAATTTAGATTATGCTCGACCGAAAGAGCATTCAGCGTCTTAATCCATGGGCCATTTGCTTTTATTTCATTTAATGCCACTATTTTTGGGAGACGGTGGTCAGGGAGGGAAAGGATGCGAGTTATATAGGACAGGTGGAGCTTTAGGGTAAATAGGAAAAGGGGGTCCACTGCAGTCTCTAAATAAACCATATAGTTCGGGGTGTAGAACGGCAGACTATATACCCTTCGGATAAAGTAGCGCTGAAAACTTTCGAGCTGATCGAACTGCTGGAAGCCCCAAGACTGGCAAGCATAGCAGATCATAGAGCGACAAACAGAAAGAAAAATATCGTACTTGCTATTTGCTGGAATGTGTGGGTTTAAGATGAGCTTGGACCAGACGAAGTTGATAGCCTACTTGGCTGCTACTGTTTTAGCTTTGAGATGAGCGGAAAGGGATAACTTGGGGGTAAAGATGACACCTAGATATTTATACTCATTTACTATCTCTATTTGAGAGCCATTGAAGAGCCAACGTTCTTTGCGTGCAAGCCGACCTCCTCTGCGGAAGACCATAATTTTGGACTTGTCCAGATTGAGAGAGAGCTTCCAATCACGACGATAACGCTCAAGCTGCCCAATGTTTTGCTGTAGAGCATAGGGAGAGTCTGCCAAAATCACAATGTCGTCAGCGTAGAGCAGAATTTTAATTAGCGTCTGTCCGATTCGAATGCCATACTCTAGACGTTTAGGTAGGTCATCAACAAATAAGGAAAAGAGTAGAGGACTTAAAATGCAACCCTGTCTTACACCGGTAACAACCGGAAAGAAGTCTGAAATAGATGAATTGTTCTTTACAGCAGAGCTAGCATGATCAAAAAGAGACCTCAAAATAGAAAGAATTTTAGAAGAGAATCCAAGCTGCATCATTTTTTGAAGCAAGGAAGAACGGTCGACACTGTCAAAAGCTGCCTTTAAGTCGACAAAAAAGGCAAAAACTTTTGATTTCGGTTTGGCTAAACGAAGTCGAACGATGGACGAGAGCGTGAAAATATGATCAACAGTGCAATACCCCCTTCTGAAGCCTGCTTGGTATTCACTTAGCAGCTCATTGTCATCCACATAATCCACCAAACGTTTTAGTAGAAGACTTGAAAAAATTTTTGCAATGGCGTCGATACAGGAAATTCCTCTGTAGTTCTTCGGATCATTCCTATCTCCCTTCTTGAATAAGGGGAAAATGATAGATTTTCCAAAGGATGAGGGGACGGAACCAGATGATAAGATGGAATTAAAAAACTGCAAAAGTTTTTCGGAGAAGCAAGAAGGAGCGTACTTATAGAATTCGTATGAGGAGATTGAATCTTGCCCGGGGGCTTTGTTGTCCTTTAGTGACGACAGTACGGCTTCCAGCTCCGAGAAAACAAAAGGACAGTCCAAGTTTTCATTGAAGACAATCGGAAAGTCCAATAAACGAGATGGAGGAAGTTCAGGATTAACAGCGTTAAGCAATGATTGGAAATGAGTTACCCAGGTTGAAATATCGATGTTACTACCCCCGCTAAAATGTCTAGATTTAAGTTTGTTTGCCAGCAACCAAAACTCTTTGGCATCCTTAACATCGGCGAACTTTTTGAGCGAATTTCGGAAAAATTCCTTCTTTTTTCGAAAGCATAGCACCTGAAATTCCTTCTTTACTGACAAATACTCATTTCTGACAACACATGAATTACTCTTTCTAAAGAGATTAAGTAGGGCAAAAACTTTTTTCCTTAAATGTAAACAATCGAAATTGAACCAATCATTATTTCGAAATTTTTGCAAAAATTGGGTGGAATTGGACGGCCAACAGGATTTAACTGCGCATTCGAAGAATGATGTACTTATCTAACTGTTCTAACTGGGTAGATGAGCTTAAATACAGACTTAAGTTCTCTTTATATTTATCTAGGAACCTAGGCGACCATTTTAATTTAGTCAAAGGGGGGTTTCTGTTCTGCAAACCTTTAACCTTAAGCCTGACCGTGAAGCATGTTGGGAAATGATCGGAGAAAATTTCTGGTAAAACTGAAAATTCATCGATTAGTGATTCAATGTCCAATGATGCCAAGCAGTAGTCCACTGTGGAGTTGCCATTTTCATTAACAAACGTAAATTCACCAGGGTAATCGGACTGACATCGGCCGTTACAAATGAGGAGGTTGTTGTCCGAACAAAAATCGAGCAGTTTCTGAAATCTATAGTACCCAACGATTTCCATTCTTTTGATCAGTCCATCCACGATCATTCGCCTTCTTAAATCAAGTGACGTCACTAATTACGTTTTGAATATTCTGGTGATCCAATATTAGAATTCTATTGGCCCTAAGATTTCATTTTTCCTCCTCAATCCCATAAAGAAACGTGGTGAGCTCGTTTAACCCCCCTAACTCACAACTTTCTGTTGTCAAGACCAGCAATTCCGAACGGTCTTGAATGTTAGCATAACCATTCTAAATCTAACGATGAGTAAGTAATCAGACTATAACGACGGTGAGTTTTTTGTAGTTTGATAAGTAGGGGACGCGAACGGTTCAAAATTGGAATTTCTGAAGTTTGATTTTTCGTGGGTGGGGGGGGGCTGGTGAGATTTTGTCCTCCAGTTGAACAGGATCTTGTTTGTAATACAATTTTTAAAAACTTATATGTATAAAAATTCAAATTTTTTATTGCAAAAATAAAAAACAGGTTGTTGCCCTCGTATTCGAGACATTGGTACCTGTTGGTGAAAGGATTGTCAACCTTTTTTGCGATACTTGAAAAACCCAAAAATAATTAAAAATACCCTTTTGTTACAATACAATGTACCAGGTCAATAAATCTCGAAGGCAATCCCTTGAGAAGATTATCGTTCTCTTTTTCTTTGTTAATCGGAAAAACCCAAAGTGGACGCCTTTGTGAGAACACTTGCGTCCCGTTATCACCCGACTAGGTAAGAAAATTAGAAAGTCAAGGGCCGGAAATTCCCGTCGTTCTTTAGAAATATGTCTAAATCTAAAAAATAATTGCTTTTTTTCGAAGTAAACCTAAAAGCTTAAAATTCGAAAGGTCAAAAAACTTTTAAAATTAATTTTCAAGCTAAATGGCGAAGAAATCATCAACACACTCGCAATAAAACGGATATAAAATTTTTTTATTAATTCATTAATACATCAATAAAAAAAAATGCGCTAAAAAAATTCATGAAAGGTGTCCCGATAAAATGAGTAGGTCAAAATATGGGCGGCGACGATTTGAATCGGGGTTGCCAACCGGGGTCAAAATCTCGATAAGAGCATTTCAGGGTTGCCAACAATTATCGGGACAGCTTAATGAGCAACGCATAGTTGCCAACTTGAATCAGAATAGCATAAAGACCCACGCAGGGTTGCCAACAATATTGAAAATGGTAAAAATTTATTTAATTTTTTTTTTTTTTTTTTGAAACCAGCTAAAATTTTAATGCTGAATTGTTAAAACTGTTAATTAAAAACATATTTTTTTGAATTTTTACCGGAAAAACCATACGAAAGACGACTGTGTCACGGGACGAAAGGTCTCTTATTTAAAATCGAGATCCTCCCTACACCAGCAATCGTTCTAAAAACATTCGATTCGTCAAAAAATTGAAAGAAAGCGTAGACTTTTCTTTCCTGCCACATTTTCGCGAAATTCATCTCCAAGGTAGCTAAAGATTAGTGGTGGAAGGATCTCGATTTTGATAAGAAAAAAAAAAGGCGTTTTTGACGAGAAAACGCCTCCAAAATTTCCAAAATAGGTTTTTTATATTTTATTTATTTATTGTAACAGTTTTGTCAAAGGAGACTATTTTTCATTAAAACGTTTTTGATTCATCAAAAATTTAAAAAAAATTTTTTATGTCTTAATAATTTTCAAACCTTCAAAATTATGCTCATCGACATACATAATAGGTAATTGTTTATTAAAATTTGTAAAATATTAAATATGTAATATACCAGAAAAATCCGCTAAAAACAGTGTTATAGTAGTCATAGTTTTAAATTATCTTTACAGTAGTATAGTTATAGTTTAACCATTAGATTTAAGCATGCCAAAACTGTGTTACCAACAGTTACGTTTCAAATGAATCAAAACTCAAACATTCAACACTCTTATACTCTTTACTCTAGGATTAATGATCCAAAAAAGAGAAAACAATGAGGGTTTCAAAAAACAGTGTTACCGCCACGTTTTGTCGCCTCATTTCTTCTAGCATGAAGAGTTATAACTACTTTGGCTTATGTTTAGGCGTTTCGACAAATAATTATGGCAAATTTTGGATCCATCGTGTTGAGCCATAAACTTTGAAGTTGGTACATAACACTGTTGTTTTAACTTACAAAAATTATTCAAAGAGCCAAAATTAGGTAGAATAAATGAGCCGAAAAAGAGCCAAAAATCAGGTTCGTGGATAAAAAACAGCGTTACCAACAAGCATGGCCAAGAATTATTATTCTCCAACTTATTTTGAGTCTTTCAAGCCACTTTTGTTGTCTTAAGCATCTTGAAGAATCAGGATTTGGCTCATTTTTGCTTTAATAAAAAATTATGTCTCATTTTGGTTCTTAATGATGAGCTGATTGTAAAATCTCAAAAATAATCAAAGAATTATGCATGAAAATTAGATTTTCTTTAATAGGAAGTTGGCTCAAATCCGTTCAGTTAATCCCCCGCAAAAAATTGACCAATCAATTAACTAAAATCTAATTTTATTTATGTTTGAAGTACAAAAAAAATTAGTTTATAAACGTTTAAAATATTTAACAAAATGGTTGGAACAATGCAATCTACCCCCGGCCACGTGTTGAACGTCCAATGAGAAGCGAGTCCCTTTCACCAACGACCCCTTTGGTACCTGCTCCTCTGTAAGTGGTGGAGGCTAAAAATTTTTTTTTACATTCAACTGGTCTCATTCAACTGTGAAGGAACTATCGACAATTTGCTTTTATTTTTCTCCCAGACAATCTCAACAACATGGATTTGTGGTAAGTTAAAACAATTTTTTTGAGCATGTTAGCCTTCAATTTTGTTTGTATTTTTCATATTCGTTAAAGCGCGTATTTTGTTTAAATTTTAGGTAGATTTCTTTCAGAAAATCTACCTATTGCAATGGGGGCAGTAGTCTCAGAATCTAAAATTTTTGTGATAGGTTTTCATTTCAGCCCCCCTGGACATATATATATATGTATATATATATATATATATATTCGCACGATAACTTGAGTAATTTTTACTTAATGATCATGAAATTCGGTATTTAGGGCTTTTAAACTAATAGAATTTATGAGTTCGTTAACGGCTGAAATCGGACCAGCGGTTTTGGTACTTTACTTAGGGCCTAAACTGGGTATTTCTTAAACCGTTCATCCAATCGCTTTCAAACTTAAAAGTGATGTTATGGGGATGGCTAAGAGAGATTTAAAGTTTGTTTGGATCAGCTGGGTGTAATAGATTTGAATCTAGGTAAAAAAGAAAATTTTTGAATTTATACCGGGAAACAGTTTTTTTTTTCTTCGAATTTTAGAAACTTCGAGATCTAACCATCTGAAAGAAATCTACCTCTTTAGTTCTGCTGCCGCGGGACTCATTTTTTTTTAACCAAAGAGTATTCCCAGATAAGGGGTATTCCCAACCAATTTTATCGCGACTTAGCACATTTAATTAAGTATGTAAATACATTGAACTAAATTTTTTCGTATATGTATTAGCCTTCAACTCGGTTTGTAGGGGTCTCTAGAGCTAAAAATCAAATTTTTGAACTGTTTTCGTTTTTCTGCACTAATTTGGTTAGAATATACAGATTTTTACACGTAGCAAAAAAAAACAAAAAAAACAACGGTTTTACAGCTTCTACATTTATTTATTTATTCGATTTTTTTTAAGTGGTAGAAAATCCTCAAAAACTAAAATAAAATGGTCATTTTTTGATTAAAATGGGTATTTTTGCTCATGGATTTTTTTTTAAGTCTCAAAACTAACTTCGGATTCGTGTTCCTCAGCCCAAAAAACATGGGAGAAATCATAGTTTTCTCTAAATTTATATACTTAAAAATTCCTCATCTATTTGCTGTGGGTGTAGTAAACTAGGTGATAAAAATTGTTTTCCATAAAAACGACTTCTTAATTGTGTTTCTCACCCAAAAAAACGTAGCAAAACATATTTTGGGGGAATATAAAACATATTTATTGGGCGAAATACGGCCGCGCCGGCCGGACGGGTGGGTCTCCTTGACCCCTTCCCAGAAACCCGGGTTCGAGAATTAATAAAAAAAAACTTTTAATAAAGAAAATTTTTAATAATTTTTAATAAAGAAAATTTTGACAGAAAATTGGCTCTTAGAAAAATATATTCAGCAAAAACAGAGATTCCCAAACTTTTTCACAGTGCGCCCCCCTTTTAAACAAATTAAAACCTTTGCCCCCTCGCCCCCTAAAGTTTTGAATGTTAACTTTGAGGTTTTTCAATGAAATTTGGGTTTTAAAAAGTTGATTCTGTGGTTTTTGGTAAAAGAAATTGAACTTAAAACGTTGATTTTGAGATTTTTTGACAAAAAAAATTTGCTCTTATAACCATGATTTGGAGGTTTTTGACAAAAAATTGCCAATTTAAAGTTGGTTTTGAGGTTTTTTGACGAAAATTAGGCATTTATAAATGTTGAATATGAGGTTTTTGACGAAACTTTGGCTTTATAAATGTTGAATATGAGGTTTTTTGACTAAAATTAGGCATCATAAATGTTGATTTTAAGGTTTTTGTACGAAAATTAGGCTTCATAAATGTTGAATTCGAGGGTTTTTTGACAAAAATTAGGCTTTAAAAATGTTGATTTCGAGGTTTTTGACGAAAATTTGGCTTTTAAATGTTGATTTTAAAGTTTTTCGACGAAAATTAGGCTTCACAAATGTTGATTTTGAGGTTTTTGACGTAAATTAGGCTTTTCAAATGTTGATTTTGAGATTTTTCATGAATTTTTGGGGATATTTGCACACAAAAAATCTTCAGCTTTCCCAAACCCCCTGGGGACAGCTTACGCCCCTCTATGGGGGCGTACCTCCAGTTTGGGAGCCACTGAGCAAAGATAAATAAATAAAATAAAATAAAAAAAAGACCCGGGGGCGCCGCCTCTATGCCAACCCCCGGGCCAGCCCGCCCCTGTGTCTTAGCATCCTTTAGATTTTAGCGGATTTCTGGAGGAAAGCAGGCTATTTTTTTCTTCTTTCTAATATTTTGTTGTTTTCTTTGTTTTAGGAACGAATCATTCCTTGTGATCGATGAAGACGAAAACGAATCATTCCTTGTGATCGATGAAGCCGAAGAGATGGAAGAAGTCGAAGTCGACTTGGCCGACTTCGAGGAAGAATATACCGTCATCTCAGCCGAAGGATGTCTCGACCGTTTTCTTCGCCATGGAAGATTCGATCTGTCTGCTGACGCGCCCGCTGCCGACATCACGAACCTCACTTCGATTTCCGTTGAAGACAAGTTAACTTTGATAGGGATCGTCGCCGAGCTAGGTGTGAAGAAGATTTTCGATGCTTTTGCCGCCTTGGAAAACACAGAGACCGTACCATTCTTCTACACCGTACCGTTTGTGATATCACAAACGGTGAAATTCTATTGTGAAAGATCTATCGACATAGTCCTCAACTTCTTGAAAAACCCAGAGCAGTTTATTTTGTTTGTGAAATTCACGGTGGAAACATCGTATTTCCGCTTCGACGACGTTCTCGCCGTAATTATTGAAATTTGGGACGAAATCTACGGTAAATACGACACCGGGAAAACGATACAAGGATGGAACCTGGAGGGCATAAAGAAAACGTTTCCTTCCCAAATTCCATCAGAACCTTGAGTGTTTCATTTTGTAAATATTAATTTTTTTAAATGTAAACTTAACTTGGATATTTTGTATCTACATTTTTTTAATGCTAATTAAATTGACGTTTTTTTAATAAAAAGTTTTATGTTTTCACCCTTATTCTAAGGTCTGGTTAGAAAATTTGCGCAAGATGAGTGTTGGAAAAAAATTTCGTTCGGACATAAATAGACGAACAAAAAGTTTGGTTTCTTAAAATTATGAATGCTCGCTAATTGGAGTTTTTGGATGCGCAAAATCAGAAAAAGATAAAAGCCAAGAGTAAACATACTTTTCTTTTTTTTTCTAATTTCAAAAGGCCATATATTTTATATGTTTAATGGTACAACAGGTAGAAAAAAAATGGAAAAAAAATAGAAAAGGAAAAAAAAATTAAAAAAGGAAGAAAAAAATGTAAATATAATAATGGTGGAGTTCAAGGAAGGCGTTTTTCTTTAAAGTTTTTCTTCACGTTTACCAAAAAATTTCAACAAATAACGGAGCCTAGAACTTCACCATATGTAATGCAAAAAAGACATAAAAATGACGTTTAAATTAAAAAAAAAATTAATTCAGTAAGAAGGGTTTAGGTTCAACCAACACGAGTAGACCGATAGTCGTGCATGAAGGGCAGAACCTAATCTCCCTCTTTCAATCGGCCAACTCATGGGCACAGACTCAAAAATTTAAATCAAAAGATATAAAGGCTTTAAATAAATAGACAACGGTGAATAATGATTAAAATGGTCATCTACTATAGTTAATAATTGGTAAAAGAATTTAATGAACTTACAATACTTGGCCTTACAAAATGGGTCGTTCTTCACATCCCAAGTCTTTTTATTTAAGTCAACCTACATAATTAATTCAAAAAAACATTCAGTCTATAAAAGAGTCCTTAACTACTTTATTACTTTTTATTTTCTTTTGAACGTTTGACATCTTAAATCCGTCACTTCTTTAATAAAATTTATGCCCAATATTTTATATGATCCAAAATAATGAAATAAACAAATACATAGATAACAAAATTTTATGGACGGTCCCAGAGCCCAGAGCCGCTTATTTCAACTGTCCTCTACTATGGTCCTCGGGCCATAATATATTTTCGTCACCATTTCCAGCTGTCTCAAACTTTCCGGTATCGTAGAAATCACGAAATTCCAAGTAGGCCCTTTAGCCAAGTCCCAGAACCGATTTTGAGATTTGTACTGCCATTAACTATGATCCTCGGCCCCTAGGACTATCCCGTCACGATTTTCAACCATCTCAAACCTTCAGGTTTCGAGAAAATCACGAAAATGCCCTTTATGCCCTAAGCGAAGTACCAGAACCGCTTTCTCGATTCAAGCCATTTTCAATGGGCTTCTACCTGGTGAAACAAATCTCTAAATACCAAGTCTCGTTTAATTCAAACAATCCTAGCTCGAGTTATCGTTTCGGTACATACAGGGTGTCAACTTACTAGAGTCCTCCAGGTTAACTCGAAAACGGTTGACGATAGAGAAAAAAGTTAAATGGTAACTCACCTTTATTTTTTTATGTAGTTTCTGAATCTATTAAGTTATTTTAGTTTTCGACGCGGAGAGCCAAATAATTTTTCTATCTCGCTTGGACGAAGGAGCAGAAAAAAAAAGTTAAATCGTAACCCCGCCTATTTTGGCCCAAAAAAGCAAAATATGATGACCGCTTTGACCCTGCTTTTGAACTGAAGTTAAAACGAGAGAAAATTCATTTTTTTGAAAATTGACTAAAACGATATGGATTCCAATGTGAAATGGCATGAGGAATGCAATGGAATAATTTAAAAAATTCTAGGACCATTATTTCTTGAGTTATCACCAAAAAACCTCTGAAAAACCACTTTAATGTTGGGAAACTGCCCCAGGAAAATTTTTCCCTTCAAAAACAACATCATATTCGAACTGAGCACCCCAAAAAACCAGGAAAAATCAATTTTTAAGAGAATTTGAAATGATTTTTTTCTTGTTTTCAGTGATTAATTAATTATTTTTAATTATTTTGGCTCTCCGCGTCGAAAACTAAAATAACTTAATAGATTCAGAAACTACATAAAAAATAAAGGTGAGTTACCATTTAACTTTTTTCTCTATCGTCAACCGTTTTCGAGTTAACCTGGGGGGACACTAGTAAGTTGACACCCTGTATATAAACATATACATATATCCCCAGGTTTGGGAATTACCTATATTTTTGTGATCAGGAGATCGTCCTGATTACGAATATATAAGCCTCTAAGCTGTGAGGCCGACCCCAATAGCCTGCTTTCCTCCGGAAATCCGCTAAAATTGGAAAGTACCATATTTTTGTGATCCCCAGAACGCCCTGATCACGAATATATAGGTCTCTAAGCCCAGATCCTCCATCGCACCGACCGCAATAACTTCATTTCCTTTGGAAACCAGATTTTAGTACACCAAAATCATCACAACATATTTCCGATTGGCAACCCTGTAGGATAAAGAAAATTACGTAATGATTTCTATCGATTTGCATTTTTAATGAGCTCGTCAGAATTTTATAATTTTTCGTAAATAAATGAGAGGAAAAAAATTATGAACCAATAAAAAAGATTGGAGAAAAAATATTGCATGACCTTTGAAGGTCAAAGAACTAAAAGATGACGTCACCACTGATAGGTCGCTTGCTGGATTGAGACTGAAAAATCTTGTTGACGTTTCTCGTGATAAAGTTAAAACCTTCCAGATTCAGTTGAGGATGTCAAATTTGTAAAATGTAGTTCAATTTAAGTTTTACCTATATCGTGAATAAAATAAATAAAGGTGATCGTAAAAATGGAAAGCGATTTCGATAAAACAGAGAATTTCATTTTGGACACGGCGAGCGGTTTGCATCCTTCGACGACAGAATCTTCGGAGGACGCTGAATCGCATCTGAAGAATGTCTCGAACCACCCGATCGTCCCGAGGACCATCACGGGCGCCGCCTCCGTCCAAAATAAAGGAGCGATGGACTGGTAAGTCGGGACACCCTGTATAATTACTTACTGGTCTTTTTTAAGGAGCCGTCACGGCCTTTTGGCTTACGCTGCCAACTGCACTGTCTTCGTCGTCGATACCAAAAGCGTACAAAAAGTCCAGACGTTGGATTTTCACAAATCGATCGTCAAAAAGGTAAGTAAAGAAGAGTGAGAAAGATATAAAGGAAGAATAGAATGAGTGGGGTACATCGCTGAAGTACACTGCAGTCCTTAGGCAAATGAAGTGATATGAGCAGAAGCCTCTTCTTCCATGGTCATCCCTTTTTGGTGGATCCCTACATCATTAATCCCCAAGCTAGGCTATGTTTGTGGCTCCTGATCCATCCAAGCCAGGCAAGATAAACAATGATTGTAGGGGATACATCAAAGTGGTACACTGCAATTAGGCAAATGAACTAGTAGCTGAAGCCTCTCCTTGCATGGCTTGTGGTCGCTGATCTATCAAGCTTGCTGCAGTGATAAGGCCCTGCTTACTGTATCCATGCTGCGCAAGTTAAGATGGTGGATTTTAAGTGAGAGGGATAAATTGCAGTGGTACACTTCAGACTGTAGCAAATGAAGTGGTATGAGTAGAAGGCCATCCTTGCTCCTTAGTATGCTATGCAAGGTTTTCGATGGCTAATATCTTTTAAGAAAATTGTTTAACTTTAATCCTCTTTCTCATTTCAACTCTTTTCAGATTCTTTGGGTCCCGTACGTTGATGCAAAAAATGATTCAAATCCATTAGTTCAATTAATAACGGCAGATATGTCAGGAGTGATCGTTCATTGGGATATTTCATCACCAGCAGCATTGGGTTCGATGCAAGATGGGAACAAACCTGTCAACGGTAAAATCCGCTCCATCTCATCTTCATATTATGAACAATTTATTTTCAGGACTAGAATGGGTTCCTGGCTACGAGCAAGATTTGATTCTTGCCACCCTCCATTCACCGTATTTCCTCATAATTTGGGACGTCAAAAAGCAAACGAAAATCTGGAAGAAAAATTTCAACGACATTCTTCTCAATTTCAGCTTCGACCCTTTCGACAAAACAAAAATCGCATGTAAGTTCCAGCCTCCTTGGGTTATTGGATAAGGCTACCAGTAATAAAAATTTGTATTTTAGTTCTATGCCCTGATTGCATTTTATTTATTGATGACTTTCAAATTGGAAAAATTCCTCAAAGTAGTGGACGTAAATTTTACATCTCGAATCCGGATTCATCCAATGAAGAAAGTCTTAAAGGAAGGGATCGATTGAAAAAATTAATGAAAGGACTTGTCGTTGGAGAAACAAAGCCAAAGTAAGCATTTTTGTATATTCAGAACAAAAAATAACATTTTGATTTTAGACCTGATGAAGCGATGACTATCTCTGAATGTTTGCAACTTGCGTATCATAGATCGATGAGGCATCATCTACTTCTTTTGTATCCTAGAGATATCTTATTGATCGATCTTCAAATCAATCAAACAATCGGAATAATCCCGATTGAAAGGACGATGTCGCCTTTAGTTCAGGTCTACTCGACTCGCCAAAGGGATGTCCTTTACTGCCTCCACGAATCTGGAAGCATAAGTGTCAAAATACGCCGTAAAAACAACCACGTCTCGAGTTCGCCATTGGACCCCGCGTTTGAAAGTCCGAAATTGGATTTTGGCTCCTACTCGACTGAAATGTTCGTCTGCTATGAAAATAAATGTCAGAGCGAAGTCGTTCGTCAGATGAAAAGTTCAAAAGTTTTAGGAATTGCTGTCGATCCATCCAGCGAAAAAGACGTTGGTATGTGTTAAGAGGATTGGCCAGATTTGTATTAAGTAATAGTCGGTTTTGGAACCTTCTAGACTGTTTTGGACCCTACTAGACTAGGTTGGATACTGCTAGACTAGTTTGGAAAAGTAATAAGAGGGTT